>CAXIVM010002209.1:0-18698 GCA_964035705.1 Porites rus | reverse complement strand
TACGGTGACTTGCTGGGGACCCTCCTTGTGGTTGCATATGCAATCATACGCATGTGGGCGGGATTGTTCAAGGACCTTTGCAGGTTGTGCGAGCCGTCAAGTCTGGAGATGACCCTACGATATACTCTACTGATTTGAACATCCATGATGTGAACATTTTCACGGCTTGAACATCCATGGGTTGTTATGACCCGACTGATCTCATCAGATTGATGCGAAAATCCACATCTCTGGATGGATCCAATTAGTGCCTATCGAAGAGGGACGGCAGTTTAACATAGTCTAACTCACTGGCACAGACCAATGGGCGAGGGATCAACAAAAAACAAAAGGAATTAATATGTTATATACATATATATATATAGCAGGGGATCAATGACAAACTAAAATGAATCAAAGAATAGAAATAAACGGATCCAAACGTGCAGAGGGAAGAGCAATATTCCATTCGAAGCAGTGATCAAAAATAATCACAAAAGCGAAAAAAAACAGGAAACCAAATGAAATGACATGAAAATTGAAGAGAGTACGACGCCCTGGAGGTGTGTGTCTTTTCAGTGTTTTTTTGGATTTTCTATGTTTTCGTTGCATTCACCCATCTGGTACACATCACTTGTGCCCATAGCCTGCTGCCCCTTTGCCATGATCTTATCAACAGATTTCCTCATCAAGCTTCTAAACACATAGCTAAAGTCTGTATCTGTCAATTGCATCATAGCTGTCATCTTTGGAGGAATGATAGACTGTAGCTGATGGGCTGCATACATCATCTTGTATGTATCATTGCTAAATGAAGCGGCAAAGCAATCCCTCTGATAGATGGATACTGGATACATCCTCCCTTGCTTTGCAATGACCCATGACATAATGATATTGTCCTGATTGGAGGATGGTTGGGAATAAACATCATAGTGCTCCAACAAATGAGGATGACCCCTTCTGATCTTGACCCATTGCTCCAATGCCCTCCTGGCACTCTCTCCCTTCCTATGCAGCTTGATGTCTCCCAAATAGTTAAATGATTCATCCTCAATCCACCTGCCTTTGTCATCAATGTTGTCCAATCTTGCATGTTGCCCAGATACTATGAGCGCCCCCTTGCCCACATGTCCAATGGGGTCCTCATCAGGGTTGAAGAAATTGCTCACCAGCTGATGGGCCTCAAAGGTAATCCTCATCTTCTCAGTTGCTGCGTCCGTCATGATAGTCAAATGAGCTCTTCCCCCACCCTTTTGATCCTCACTACTCACCAATTGCCAATCTTGCTTCTTCTGATCATCCAATGCCTCAAGGTCCTCATTGGGTTCCTGTCTCATGGGCTTGTTGGTTCAGCTCATCTTGAAGGTCCCTCCTAATCGTTTTGATGGTCTTCTCATGTGTCTTGGTCTCATGGCCGAACCTGATCTGAGAATCCAAGCATACATTCAGGCTTTGCCACAAATTCCTTCAGATCTTCATGCCCCATGGACACAAGGCTCATGATATAGTCATGGTGGTTCCATGCCAATTCTGCTGAAATCTGCTGCTCCTCATTGCTCAAGGGCGCCAACGCATTTGGAGTCATATGTTTGGCACCAATAGCATCCAGAAGCATCTTGGCACTCTTTTCCCTTTGCTTATACCCCTCTTTGACGCTCTTCATTTGAGATTCAGCCCTTTCCAATTGATTGATACAAAGAATCTTCTGGGGCCCATCTTCCAGCTCATCCCTTTTCTCCTCAAGCTTGACTTTCTCCACTGACAGCAGCTGAAAATTTTTCCATACAAGATCCATCTTCTGCACCCCATGCCCGTAACTCCTTTCCCTTTCCAACCATGTCTTAACCTCACCAACCAAGTGGGGGAATTGTTGCTTGGCACCCCCACCTGATGCCCTGACTCTCATGTGGTTCCCACCTGATGCTTTCTTCCCTTTGCTCAATCCACTTCTTTGCGTTCTCTCATCTGCTGTTGTGCTTTGCTGATGCTTCAGAATCTCTGTCTCCCATTTGGACCTTTCAGCATAAATCCCCTTCAACACATGAGGTCTCATCAGGATTGTCCTATTCCATTTCCTTGCGCATTTTCCTTTCTGATTCTTCAGTATGCTCTCCGTTTCGGGGGGGGGGGTCGACAAAAAATAAAAATAGAAATAATTTGTGCTGCCTCAAATCAAGGCCACATTTCTTTTTGTCGACCCCCCCCCTCTGGGAAACTCTGTGCGGTCCAGGTCCGCGACGCTGGCGACATTGCGATGTCTATGCGATGTCTGCTACTGTGATGTGGCGCGTGATGTGACAGTATCCTCCTACATTTTATCCTTAAATAAGAATACCTCCAGCGCATAGATAGTAAATTCGTAAGAAGACTAGAGCACTGGGAAAACAGACTCCTCCACAACGTCGTGTTCTGAAATTGAAATGAAATGAATGAAATGAAGTGAAGTGGACATGAAAATGAATTTAAAATGAGAAGAAAAGACATGAAATAAAAATATATAAGTGAAAAATAGAACCAATATAGCTAAGTCGCAAAATGGAATTGCTAGTCTAGAAAGCTATACCCGAAACTGTTTCTACGCTCGAAAATTAAAAGCGGGAGGGGGCGCGGGGGAGGGCGCATTGCTTCCCGCAATGTAACTTGGTACGGCAAAAAACAATTATCATGGAGTTTCCTCAATGAATCTTCCTTTGATAGCTGCAATGGTCTCTGCGCTGGGCATCTGAGCAAAGCGTTGCACCATCGCATTTCAATTTCACAGTGGAAACCACAATGGTCAGGCTCTGGCTCTCTCATTTGTCGGTCGGTCACTGGGAAGAAAGCGCGCATGTACCTTCCCTCCTTCCTTCCTTCCTTTCTTCGTTTCTTTCAATTTTTTTGCTGATGTGTTTGTTTTGATACATTTTTATTCATTGTTTTTATTTGTTTGTTGATGCCCCAAACCAACGCACAACTTGCACTGGACAGTTTAAAAGCAACGTATGCAAACTGTCTATTCCCTGCACTGACTAGTCTAACCGGACGCTGCTGAAACCACAACAGGACGCTGTCACATGTGTGCTCTCATGTGTGGTTTTCACAAAAGTGCGACTCATGTGTGTGTGACCCTTGAAGTCACAGGGATCCTTTTTGGAATGTACTGCCGTTGATAGCATGGGGACACAGCATTTCACTGGGACTGTGTCCAACGAAGCTACCAGTGAAATGGGATATCCAGCTTGGCCAGCTGGACGTACCTGCAACAATTTTTAAGTTTCGGTAATGGGCTAATGCACTCGGCAGACAAGAGCGTACGTCGTCATCCTGTCGGCTTGTCGCATCGTGGAGTTTGACTTCTGGCCTTTAACTAAAGGCGCGCAGTCCCCCTCACCTGGTTTTTCAGGATTTGGTTCCTTAGGCTGGCGTGTGGCACCGCTGTCAAGTCAGTACGCATAATCATAAGTGTGCCTCTCCTAGTGAGAGCCCAGGGTGACCCCGAAGAGTGGCCCCTGTGGACCCGTCGAACGGGTTTTGCCCGGAGATGTACGTGCCCAGAGCGGGCGAAGGTGGCCTGGCCTGGGCCGAGAGAATTCAGATTTCTGTCGAATTCTTGAATTCCAAGCTGGCTCATGCCCTTACGTGACCGCAGCGGTCCAAGCTGGCTTAGTGCCTCAACGTGGTCAGAGCGACCAAAGCTTTTTTGAGGTTCGTTGGAACCTGTCGGGACCTTAGTCCCCTTCCTCCCCCTCCCCTCCCCTTCCTCTCTCTTCGCCTTTTTTGGGGTATTCCTGAATGTAACACTCAGGTATACCCCTCTCCTTGGTGTGTCCCTGGACGCTTGCGCGTAGCTGGGAGCACCTGTTTTCGTTCCCTCTTTCTCTGTCTCTCTCTCTCTCTCTCTCTCTCCCTCTCTCTCTCTATTTTTCTCTTTCTCTCTTTTTCTTTTTCCTTTCTCCCTCTTCCTTCTTTTTTTGGGGGGTGTCCCTGGATGCTTTCGTCATAGCTGGGAACCCTTCTCTTCTTCTCTTGGTGTGTCCTTGGACGCTTGTGTCGTAGCTGGGAACACCTTCTTTTCCTTCCTTTCTTCTTTTTCTTTCTTCTCTTCTCTCCCTACCCCTCCCTCCTGTCGGGACCTTAGAGTGGGACGCTACTAGGGGCTCCTGGCCTTACTACTAGGTGCAAGGGCGCTACTACTCCCCTCGGGGAGGCGTGTGTGTGTGTGTGACCCTTGAAGTCACAGGGATCCTTTTTGGAATGTACTGCCGTTGATAGCATGGGGACACAGCATTTCACTGGGACTGTGTCCAACGAAGCTACCAGTGAAATGGGATATCCAGCTTGGCCAGCTGGACGTACCTGCAACAATTTTTAAGTTTCCGTAATGGGCTAATGCACTCGGCAGACAAGAGCGTACGTCGTCATCCTGTCGGCTTGTCGCATCGTGGAGTTTGACTTCTGGCCTTTAACTAAAGGCGCGCAGTCCCCCTCACCTGGTTTTTCAGGATTTGGTTCCTTAGGCTGGCGTGTGGCACCGCTGTCAAGTCAGTACGCATAATCATAAGTGTGTGCATGTGCGCTCCAGAGTGCGGAAGTTCGCTTGTTTCCCCTTGTTTTGTTCTACTTAACACAGTTTGGTGGATAGCATGTTTAGAAAAAATTAAGCCCAAGTGGGAGAAAACAAATGGCTCAAAGTCTTAGACGACTGGCGACTTCAATCACCTGTGACAGTTCTCAAAGTGCCAGCAGATTCAAAGACTTTGGCTGGTCTACAAGACAAGGCCATGATTGAAAGGCCATGAGAAGCAAGTAAATCCATCGTGGCTCATGGCGGTTGGACTCGCTTTATGTGAGCAAAACTGAGTACCTTGCCCGCTGACATCAGTACAAGTGCCCACAAGTCTCTCTGAACAGTGGGTGGGCTTGTCACCTGAGTGACCCCGGAACTGGCCTGTGGATGCTTCCTGCCGTTCTCCTGCACCCAACGCCACTGAAGCTCTCCATCTGTCGGCCAATTGCAGGTGCCTGCAAATCTGCCATTGTGTGGAAGTCATGGAAAGCTAGAGCGGATGAAGACTTGAAAAGACTGGAAACAAGCGATTCCACCGATCAAAATTGAAGCAAACACACCTCTCTCATCATGAGACATTTCTTTTGAACCAAGAATTCAATTGTGAAGTTCCATAGAACAACAACTTCGGCATGTAAATATGCTACCTGCCACATGGTTTGGTCTTAAAAAGAAAAACAGCCACACAGCAAACGGTGCAACCACCTTCTTTTTTCCACGCTACCCCCGTTGGATAGAAAAGTGAAGCCGCTTTGAACATGCCTTGGACACCGTTTCAAGCGATTTACAGTACTATGATTTACTCATTGGGGTTCTATGGATCGGTGACCAACGGGGGATGAGATCCAGCCAGAACGCCACAACAAAACTGCAGCAGAAGAAATTGATTGTGCAAGATAAATCCGCATGGACTCTGTAAACAGGATACCTTGTGTAGATCTTGAGATGACCCAACAGCTAGCTCATGCTAGCTCTCTTCCCATTTCTGTCATCTCCCACGACCAGAACGCACAACGGATCACAACGGGGCGGTCCCGGAATGCCACTCTGAGCCCCCTCGCCCCATCCGAAGCCCAAGGTGAAGCGCTCCACCTCGAAGACCTCCAAGCGCCTCTCCGTCGGGGTTCTTTGGCCCGAACTGGGAGCTGGGTGCTGAAAGAAGCCCCTTCAGCAGTCGACTTGAAGTGAGGCTCTAATCCCCAACTGGTCCACCGAAGCTGGTTGGAACGCAGTTGCTCTTTTGCATGTTTGCCATGTGTCTCCAATGCCTGACTTGTTTTTGAGAGATCTTCACCAAGTTTTTGCTCTTGAGAAACATCCATGCACTCGGTACTTTGGCTGTGGCCACACTTGGTTGAAGAAAGTCTTATGGGGGCTACACCGGGGCGGGTTACTTTTCTATCTTCTGTGTGTCAAACGTGACTATTTGATGCTATCCTTTATTTGTCAACTGTAGCTTGTTGTTAAATGTAGCTATTTGGTGCTATTTGCACTGCGAATCTCCTCATGTAGAGTTGCTGGAAACATGTCCATGTATGGCAGTGGTTCCATCGACCACTCCTACCAGCTCTGGCGATCGAAACCCGACCCTCCCAAAGCCCCACTCGGAGCCTGATGCGAGCGGCACCCCGGTCGCTCATCCGAGCCTCAGAGGCTCTGGGGTAACTAACACCTTTATCCTTTATCACACGTTCAATATCCTTTACCGGATCCTGGTCCTATACCCTGTCACGACTCTTGGCTCAATTCCAAAATGTTTTATAATACATGCTTCTTTGTAGAGGTTTGCCAAACAGGCCTTTGGGATTTCAGTCAGGAGTTCTGAAGAGGCTGCGTCAAGACCGCTTCTACAAGCCGACCGCGCAAAGGCATGGAAGTGGAGTCGGCTGTGGGCTGGAGGGTCTCGAGCTCCGACACATCACACGTCATTGGGCAAAGGGCATCGCTGCTAGAAACAAGAAGCTACTAGGGGCTCCTGGCATCGCTACTAGGAGCAAGGACCGCTACGGAGCTTTTGTGGGCAATCTTCGAGACATCAAGGATGCTTGTTCAAGACTTGTCTGTGGTTGGGGGGAAAGCGACTTGACCTCAGGAATTTGAAGAGGTGCTGGTTGGACACTGAGGCCCCCGGGCACCTCTTAACACCCAAATACCACAAAGTTGACACAAAGGTCAGGCTACGACTTTGGGATGGATGACAGGCTCCCCAAACACCATCCCACGTCAAAGTGGGTCAACACCAGTATCTCTATAAACACTGAACCACATTGTTTGAAGGTAGCAATATGTAGCAATGGTGGGATGGTGACAATGGTTCATAGCAATGGTGGGATGCTGACACACACACAAATAGCAAATCTTCGCTTCTCCTTGGTGTGTGTATAGGTAACCACTGGTGGGTTATAAGTCTACCCAGTACCGACCTGAGATGAGATCAGGTTTTCCGTGAAGTGATTCGGGTCATGGATCCGCCAGTATAAACATCCAAGTGGATCAGGAAAAAGACAAAAAAACAAACTGTAATCGGTTAGTACTATGGATATCCTTTGAGTCCTTCGACCCACCACCCAAAGGAATTTCAAAGGGCACATTCCAACAGAGCGTCCTTCCTCCTTGGCCTCAATTCCAAGTCAGGCCACCGCATCCGTCTCGATCATCTTCAGTCCTGTCTCTGCTGCCATCTTCATATCCCGCACCCGCGCCAGATCTGGGATGAATGCAGGCTCGAGTACATAGGCGAAAGACGAGATGCATGCTACGATTTATGTTTTGGCCGTAGATGATTTCGGGATGGTGCGAGGGGATCTCACTGAACCATGAGCTCTCACCAAAGATTGTATTTTGTCGGGCGTTATGCAACAGGTTGTGACAAGCTGCTTTTACGGTACTCTGACAGGTACACCTCCCAAGATTACTTGGCACCTCCAAAAGCCAGAGGATAAAGAACCAGCCTTTGGTCTTTCAATGTCTTTCATGTTGCTCTTCAGGTGCTTTTCAATCAAGTAACGTTCAATCGCTGTCACATTATTTGACCATGAACTGCAAAGACTTCTTCAATGAACTCAGCGGCTAACAGTCTCGTCTTGCGAAGCCCGTCCTACACCGGCGAGTTGGCTGCGAAACCGAAGGTCACTACTAGTAGACTCTAGACCAAGATCTTCATCCAACCTGGCATTCTGTGTATGTTTCCTGATTCAAGACGCGTATTTTAGTGGGCATACACTGAATCTCTTTGAGTTTGTTCATCCCTCTTTAGGCTTAAAAACAAAAAACGTCCTCGGAGTTGGACGGAAGAACATGAGGATAGGAGGCCGTTTCAAACCGTTCACAGCAAGAGCCAATGCAAATGGGCAGGACATGGAACAACATGATTGAACTGGATAGGTCCATCCTGAAGAATCTCTGTGTTTATCTCCAACATGAGAAACATGAGACGACCCTCTGACTTTCCGAACCCCTGTTGCATCGGACTCGCACGTGAACTCGCCCGAACCAAACCCAGCGACGTTCGTCGTTGCGGAGGGCCGCTCTCAGCTCGGCCCAGCTGCGGTTCGCCTGGGAAGAAGTTTTGGGTGACAGTGATGTGATGTGGGTGAAGTGTCCAAACCGAACAAACAAGAGGAACCGCCAGATGTAACCAATCGGTAGCCGAAAGAACTCTTTGAAGAACTCTGGAACCAACACGAACCAAACATATCCAAACAAGACCTGGCGCTTGAGAACATGTCTACTGAAGTCTATTGGGCCAACCGTCGTCAAACTACACACAGGTTTGTCTCACCAATCTTCACATGAAGGAACACCGCAATGCTCCCGCTTGGGACAAAATCAGTTACTAGGAGCTAATGCACTTGTTACTGGTAGTACGGCCAGGAGCACCTAAGAGCGTGCTTGCTCCTAGTAGCGATGCCAGGAGCCCCTAGTAGCTTCTTGTTACTAGTAACGATGCACTTGTTACTAGTTGTCAAACGGCATGCACCCCAACATCCATGACGGTTTTCCACAGCACGTCGGCAGGGCGGGAAGAAACTTTGAGCTCCTCTGTCCAAATTTGCATCTTCAGTGTGTGTCAGGTGATCTATGAATCTATGACCAAGGAAGTCCATCAATCACCGCAAGAGCCAAAAACCGCTGCTCAATCAAAGCTGCCAGTGGACAGAGTTATGTTTATCTTTGGGACTTTCGCTGCCATGCACCGTGGTGTAGTAGTGGAAAATGCCAGAACCCTTAAAGACACAGACACAGACACATGGAATAAATACGTATATATATGTATATGTTTTTACTGGTCTCTCCACATCACTCAAAGCGGGGAATCTTCCTTCCACCCAATCCCCGCTGCGCATGCTGTCTGCCATGGTGCTTGGAGGCGCCCATCGATGGCCATCTGCAAACCTTCCCGCAACGCCTCTCGAGCGCCCTCTTGGAGGCCAGCCTGGCGACTGAGAGCGACCTGGTCTCCATTCCACGAGGTTTGAAGAATGGAGACGCACGAGGGTCCCATCACCGCCCAAATTCTCCAACATGCGGTCCGTTCAACAGGCCGGAATGAAATGGAAGTGGATGCCATGGTCCTTGGATGAGCATCTTCCGAATACCCAACAGGTGGCTATTTCGTCAAGTGTACCCCTTTGCCGGAGTATCAAAGAACAAATTACTGGGTGGCTGTTTGCAAGTTGCAAAAGTTGCTTTTGAAAGTTTGTGTATATAGTCTTTTTGTGGTCAATGACACTTAAAAAATCCAGAAAAGTCCGGAAAGATATAATTTTTTTAAAACTTAAAGTGAAAGGTTTGGGAGCTCCGGTGGTTTAATTACATCATTGTCTTAGACTGTCATTGTCACGAAAACCAAATTGCTCTTTTTCTCAGTGGACAGAGCACTCCACAGATCACTATGTCTGTCTATTCCACTTGGTACTCAAGTCACTCCTCTTTGTCATCATTGTCATGCATCATTGTCATGCATCATTGTCATGTATGTGTTCGGTCAGGTGACTTGAGTACCAAAAGGCTGAGCCTAGGCAAAGGGCAAATTCCGGCAACAAACACCCAGCAACCCATAATCCTTCCAAACAACAGTCTCAAGTGGTTAGGTTTTCTCTACTCAGTGAACTGTGACACTGTTCAACAATGAAAGACACTGACAGCCCTTTGCCTACTAAGGCCTACTAAGGCGCTTGGCCCATTAAGGTGCGGGCAGTGCCGGCAGCCCTACCCTAAAAGAGTATCGAGCTGAAATTGCTTCGATATCCTCAAAGTGATAGACTTTCTCAGTCAAATTTACTAAAAGGGCCCACTTATTGAACAGGCGGGCCAGTTGCAAACAATTGTCCAGCCAATCACTCACTTCAGCGGTGTGGCACTCATGGTTGTTGCTCAATGCCAGGTAGGCCAGCAAACCCTCCATTCTGCATCCAAGGGTTTCATCGTTGGTCATCTTGGCCTCAGATGAGAAGCAAGGCAAAGTCCGAAACAAAAGAAAACAGAAACAAAAGTAAAAAATCAGGTGACAATCACATGAATGACAATGACAACAATTCAATGACTTGAAACTTGACACCATGGTTCGTTGACAACGTATGATGGGCACACCAAGCGTAGGAGGTTCCCAAAGTTTGCGTTCCCGAGTTCTGGCACCGACAGCACCCTGAGTCTATCTCGGTTGTCGTGGAAGAGGTTGTGCCAGTTAGACTGACCATCGTAGTGGTAGACCATGGCGATCCCCTCGACCTTGGCCTGTGTTGGCGCCATTTCAAGGAGCTTGTCGAAGATTCCATCACAGGCTTGCCAAACCTGCTTTGCCTTCTCTGCATGGGCCACTGCCGAGATCTGGGCTCCGCGGGATGTCATGGCAAACTAGGTAACTAGGCGCTGAACACAAGACTTGGGCCTGGACAATGACTGCCACAATGACAATGACAAATGACTCAACAATGACTTGGGCCTGTCAATGACATCCTTCAAGTTTATGACCCAACACCTAAGCCTAAGTGCTCTCTGACGTGAACACTGACAATAACTGACTGCAACCATGTTTACTAAATGGCTTGATTCCTTCAAACAATGTCAACTACAACGCAAGTGACTGCAAACAGCTGACTCTCATCCTTTTGCGAGCTACAAGTGACAGACTTTGACAGCAAACAACTATACACAAACTTTCCGGACTTTTCCGGACTTTTGCATCATTGACATCAAATATTTGGCAACATGCAATCATCAGCAACTCATCACACTAATAGAGTGCCAAGGTCTGTTGCAAAGGCTGTTGGCAGGCCTCGGCCAAAGCGGGGACATACAACCAGATGCAGTACAATGAACAGGTGCAACTGGACATAAGACAATCACACTCAACCCTGTGCATGTTTTATGGCACACAGACGATGGTCGTTCTTGATTAGACTCGACAAAGTCATTAGCAACTGCTCCGCTCTTTTTGAGACTCAGCTATGCCGGTATGTCCAATGTCATTGGAAGTCAGCTGCGACGGCATCGACCGCAACCATTCTTGCTGTAGCGGCACTTGCTGCAACCCGTTAATTTGTCCTTGGCCACCGATGACACAGGCCGTTGCTTTGCTTTTGGAGCACTGCGGCCTTTTGGAGCGATGGTTGGCACCGGCAGCATAGTTGATGACGGCCTTTTGATGACTTTCCCACACTTCTTCTTAGTCTTGCCACCCTCAAGTCCATCAGCTTCCTCCTTTTTGTTGTCCTTGTCATCCAGATCCTGGGAATCAGGATCACTTCCTGCCTCATCCTCTATCTTGTCATCCTCAAGGTCTTCCTCTTTGAAAGTAAAATTTGGCCAGTAGGCATCTTGAGAACATCCACCGGACATGGCTGACAGTGATGACCGCGCTTGAGCAAGGCTGACAGTTGGCACACATCAAGTTTAACTGACAATGGGAACAGTGGGTGGCAGCCAGTTGAAGAAACTGTTGAAGGTGGCAATGATGAAGGTGGCAATGACACTGATGACAATGATACTTAAAACAGTTTAACATTTTTCACATCCTGGCCACAGTGAAGCACGATGAAGGCCCGGAGTGTCAAACCTTTATTAAAGGCCAAATCAAAATTCTACTCACACTGCAAGATGCTTCTACTCAGAGTCATCCTCCTCGTCAGCAGTTTCCACATCATCATCATCCTCTTCCGCAGCATCATCACTCTCCTTACCGCCCTCATCGCCCTTAGGCTGCGGCTTCGGGCCACCTCGCCCGCGACCTCTTGGACGTCCACGGCCACCACGTCCACGGCCGCCACGTCCACGGCCACCACGGCCACGCTCAGGAACATTCCTTAGTTAATTCAATGAGACAATCAATCAAACCATCATTGTCAATCATTGTCACCAACCACAAATATAAAGACAACAGCAGTAAAACCAGTGACTTTAATAAAGGTTAAATTCAAGTGGCTTCCCAGTCATATCATCCTCAGCCTCATCACCTGCATCAGCCTTGAGGATTTTGGCAACATCTGCTTTGAAGGTTTTGGACTGACAATCCAAGAAGGACTTTACAGCAATGGCTTCAGCAGCAACCTGATACCACTTCATATGCTCAGGGGAGCAGCAACACACAACGGCTGGAATGCTCGCGCTGAAGAGCGGCTGGAGGATAGTTGGGTCCGTGCCAGTCTGGAAGACAACGAGCTTTGGTCTAAACCGATGAAGCAGTTCCTTCCTGGAATGACAGTGACATCAACACACGATTGTCATGTGGGATGAAACCAACGCAACGCATCAAGCATTGTCATGTTTTAACAAGGACTTGAAGGACTTGGTTGACACTTGATTAGCAGGATTGGACTAAAAAATATTCATAGGTTGACAATGAATTGCAGGATTGGACTAGCTGACTAAAACTAAAATATAAAACTTCTTTGTTAATAATCCAAAGTCACACTAAATCTTTCGACATCACTTCAAGGCTGAAAGGCTCAGGGACAGCGGCGCCCCCAGACTCTGCCTTTGACCTGGGGTCCTTGACTAAAGAATCGCCCAAGTATGTCGCCTTCACAGTTGGGTCCAACTGGGTGAGCTTTGAAAGATCCGGTTTGCTCACATTCTGAAGGCAGTTTGAGGCCGTGGATCCAACATGTGACTTGTTTTGTCGGTTTCCGACTATCGTGTTGAGATTCTTGCCAGAGGCCACACAAACCGTTTCAAGTTGGCCCAAGTTCAAGCATCCACGGTCTTGCGACGTGGCAGTGACTGATCGAAATTCCTTCTGCTTCTTTACACTGGCGTCTTCATACACTATGTGAAACCGCTTCTGGCAAGGCTTTGCCACATTTGCGAAGCTACTCCAGAATTGATTCTGGAGCCCGTCTCTGCCTCCATCCAAAAAGAGGAACCTGAGAAATGAGGGCAGTGACATTGAATGACATTGAATGAAGGTAGTGGTGTAACAATGTCAATAAATAGAAAACCTGACTCAAGAAATTCAATTTCAATGACAATGAATGAGGGACACATGGTCAAGATTAAAGAGGAGCCTGAGGATTCAATTTCAATGACAATTCAATGAATGAGGGTAGCGGTTTGACCATGACACCCTGTCACACTGTCAACAGAATGCCAGGGCGCACATCAGAATCATGCATGTTGGGAAGCTGCAACACATCAGCTTCCCAGTCAATTGCCTCCCCAGGCTCAGCACGGGTGCTCAGGCAAGCCTTCACCACATTGTGCAAATGCTCTTTGCGGAAGGGCACTGGACTGGCAGCAGGCGTATATGATGGCACAAATTACCGCGGACAATGCATAAATGGCCTACTACAATGATGTTGACCAACAGACACTCTGATAATAATGACAATGACAAATTCAAATCAATGCAAATACAAATTCAATGTCAATGTCTTCAGAACCTTTAAGCAACATGAGCTGACAAGTTGAATGACCCTCATTGCCTCTTCCTGTTGTAGTTTTCACCAGAGCAAGCCACCTCATAGATGAAGAGAACTGAGGTGGTCTGGTCCCCGCGCACCTTGAAGAACTGGCATTCACTCAAGGTTTCTGCCAGCGAGGCCAAAGACTGGTTGCCATTGACACATTTCACACTGCTTGCAATGAGCCTCCTTGCATCCTGCACACGAAACTCAAGTCAGTGTCGCAACAATTCAAGTCAGTCAGTGTCCAACTGCAAAACACCTACTTGACACACCAATGGCGTCCTCTTGACAGCTCTTCAGTGTTGCCATGTTGTCGGGAGATGCCAGGACAGACTCAGCGGTTTCAGAGGGGATGTTCTGGAGCTTGAGCAGTGACACCAAGCCTCACCAATCATTGAAGACAGTGATGCCAAGCTTAGTTTTTAAATTCAACTTAGGAAACTGCTAGGAGAAACTGTCGGAAACTGCTAGGAGAAACGATGCTCAGGACAAGTGACTGTCTGAGTCATCATTGTCCAGACTGTTGCCCTTCTTCCCATCCTCCTGGACATCTGCTTTATTATCCAGAATTTTCTCCCACTGCTCCTTGACATCTGCATGGTTCAAGACATCGATGACACTGTGGCCACAACGAAGCCCAGTGCGAATGCAACCGTCGTAGCTGCCTTTGTATATGAAGCTTTCCAGAAATGAGAACGCCTCCTGTCCAACATCGTTCCATTTGTCAATGAAGAACAAAAGATGCATGACAACTAGCCACCAACAAAATGACACCACAGGAGCAAACATAGTTTTAGCGTGAGTAGTAACAGTAAAGCGGAAGCAACCATCAACCATCAACAACAGCAACACACCAACCAACAACACCAACAACAACCCAACATGAAGAACATCGTAACTAAGTTAACAGGCTGTCAATTACATGACTCCTGAATGATGACACCTGAGACGTGACAGTGAGGGCAAGACTTCAATCAACCAGACATTGACTCATGACATGGACAATGGCAGCAATGACAGGTGACGATGATGGTCGAACACATGACAACTTCTTTGACAAATCAAAGCTTGATGTGTCCTGGGCTTTGGGGGACAGCGACCCCAGCCAGGTCATATCAGCTTTGGTCACAGCACCATGCTGAGCAATGTCCAAATCACCACTGCCAAGGTTCTCCATGACCTTCTTCAAAGACTCTGGTTCCCGCCAGTGTGCTTGCGATACTCAGGAGGAGAGGACAGCGCCTAGGAATTCAAGAATGAAATGAAACAAATAGTGCACGACAATGGCGAAACCTGTCGGTCAAAATGTAACCATAAAATTATTCAGTCCCAACAATGACAATGGCAAAGCCTGTCTTCAGCAAAGCAGCATCTTTCAGCTTCTTCAAGTCAGACCCTGGCATCACTTGCGCATCATCCAATTTCACAAGCATACGGTTCAGAGCATCTGATTTGAAGAGGAGAAGATGCAGGAGCCTCAAGTTCAATGTCAACCAATGTCGTAAGACTTGAACCACAAGTCAACTACAGTCTTCCAGGTGGAAAAACACAAGTTATTAAAATAGTTGGAAAACATCAATCAACATGGCCCGTGACAAAATTGACAACGAAAGATCTTTCAGTTTCACGGTCAAGTCATTCAAACATCCTCAATCTTCCAGCCAAGCCACCCTTTGCCACTTGAAGTGTTCCTGCCAGTCAGGCACTGCAAAGACATCTCTGATGGCCGGATCACTCCATTCAAAGCAGTGTCCATGAGCAGCATCAGAATTGCCCTCATGTCCTCAGGGTTTCCCTTTGATGCCTGCATGAGGCCCTCAAGTTTGTAGAGTGAATTCATGGGCGACTTCTTACCACCGAAGCATTCATCGCTCCAATGGAGGATCTCTCGAATTGATTGGCTCTTGAGGACATTGTCCCAGATACGCATGGCCAAAGTCACATAGGTCTTCGAGAGTTGTTCTCCATGTGTGACAGTGAGGTTGGAAGCAAATTTCTTCCAAAGGGCATCAGCCGTCATCGGCCCATGGGACTCCTCCATATCCACCTTGAAGGAGCCCAGCTGGTAGAGCCGCTGCAACTTAGGCAGGTAAAAATAAGCAAACTCTACCACACTCTACCACTCACCCACATCCTAGACAGCTCAGCCAGGGGTACAGCCTGACTGAAAGTGAGCCTTTGCATGTCAACCTAACTGACATTGGCAGTCACAAATTCTGTCAGGTCACAGTACTGTAGTACATGGTGTCAAAAGAGGCCCCAATGTTCTCGCGGATGCGGCTTGCGTGCCAAAAGCACTGCTCCATGTTGTCACATCGGATGAACGTGGCCTTGCAGCTGAGCCACATTTTACGCCATTCAGATTCTGCAACACCTGAGAAACAGATGGGCCATGAGCTGAGAAGTAGGTAAAGAAGTGAGGCAAGAAACACATGAATTGAATGACAGTGACAATCACTTGAAGCAGCAGCGAGTCATGACACTGATATAAGCAGATATAATTCAACTTGATTCAGTTTTAGTTCAGTCAGGCGACCCCGCTCAAGATCACGGTACGTTGCTAGAATAAAAGCGTGGTGAGCCTCGTCCGGACTCAGCCTCCTGAGGTTACCATTGTGCTTGCCAACCCAGCTGACCACAGGGTCAGCCACCAAATCCAGCTCCAGTGGAGAAGGTGTCTGGAACTGATATGCCATCAGGTAGGCTACCTCGGTTGTAAAACTATATTTCACTGACTGCCACTGTCAATTGTCACTGTCAAATTGTGAGCCATAAACTTGAATCATCCGAGACACTGAAGTCCTGACAATTGGTACTTTCGGCATAGCTGTCCAACTCCACGTGACCCAAGCTGCATTGATACCAGCTGTGTAAGTCTCATGGTGGGTAAGTTTGTAGTCAAAATCACTTTGACAAAGCGGTTGCAATGCAGAGCCTTCACGCAGGCCCAGGGGTCCATCTGCCAAAATGTCTGCAAAAGCAGGATGCCTTGGCTGTGCATTCATTCAAGGTTTCTGTCAAACAAGCTGTGCATTCCATGACTTCATGACCGTGAGCTGAGCACATTCAGCATAATTTAATTGCTGTTTTTTGGTTGGAAGTGTGTGTGTGGTGTGGAATCAATGTCCATCATTGTCTCAAAAATATCAAAAGTAAAGCAATCATGACGACACATGATATTGACTAAGCCACGCAATAATGGCATTGAACGCCTTCTGGACTTCTGCCAAATGAGTGGAGTTCACATCATCAGCAAGATGCATTGCTTTCTTGCTAGCAGCATCGCTACCATCTGCCTTACGCTTCACCATGGCAAATTCAGGCCCCTGATACTTGATCCGACAATGACTGCTTTCAGTTAGTAACAATTGGCAAATCCAACATCAATGACAATGACCATCCATGATAATGAATAACAATGACATTCAATCAATGACAATGTTCAATCCAATGTGAAAAACTGAACATACTGACTGGTTGAACATGACAATGGCAAGGAAACAGGTTCAAATCAAAACTGAGAAAGCCTGTTTCGCTGGTCCCAAGATGATCCAACATCAGCTGAATTATGATCAGTGCCCAGTGGCCTGTCGAATTTTATCTAAACAAGCTGTGCAGCTGCCAGGGCATGACGCATCACGAATTGAAGAACTGGCACTGACATTGCGTTGCCAACCATGTTTCCGCGTGATCCCGCTGGGATGGACGACGGGAACACAAGGTCATCAAAGCCTTGCAACTTGGCCAGCTCAGTCCTCTTCAGAAAACGCCTCTGGCTAGTGATCCAGAAGCTCCGATCCTGTCCTCGGCTCTTCGTGATCGCAGGGCAGCATCCGACAGCGACTTGTCGATGACTCTTCCCTGCCTTGCAATCAATGATCCCATCAACCTTGTCAGGTTGGTAGCCCTGACTGCGAAGCTTCTTCTTGCCCCACCGGATGTTACTCAAGGCACTCTTGCTGATTTGGCTGGCCTGGGCCACATGGTAAAAGTAACAAGGAGGAGTTCCATCACCCCAAATCATCGGTTGCAAACAATGCCATTGAGTAGTATCATTGTCATCACTGTCATTTTCAAAGGGACACCAAGCGGAAAGTTCAATAAAAGAAAACCCAGTTGAGCCCAAGTGGAAAGTTACCTTGCACAGCTCAACCTGATTGACCAGTACTTACATCACCAAAAAGAATTGAACCAGAATCATTCCAAGTGGCAGGCGTGGACAATTGGCCCTTCTTCAAGAAATTCTTCAATGTAGACTTCCTCCCCTTTGGCATCAACTTCTCCAGATCAGGTGGATTCAACGGTGTCTTCTTGATCTGCTTAATCCCCACAAAGTACAGCCGGCGACGTCGTTGGGGTAAAAAGGCCTGAGTGTTCAGCTTGTAGACCCGGATCTTGTAGGCCGCTTGTCCATTGGGAAGCTTTGCACTTGACAGCGTCTTCATGAACTTCTCGAAGGTCCCCTGAGTCAATGAATCACCACATAACATTCAGACTCAGACTGTTTGCAAAAGGGACACTGATGTTGAATATATTATTTGGATGAATTAATTTGAATGTGTCAATGACAGTGAATTTAGACAATAATATTGATGACAATGAATGTCCTACCCAGCCTTCATGCGACCAGCTGCAAACCCCGGCACCTGCTCCAAGATAAAAACCTTCGGCTGGTGCTTGACCACCCAATCTGAGATCGTGCCACTCAAATCGCGGCAGTCAGATGTACCAGCCCTCTTGCCCGCCATGGAATAAGGTTGACAAGGAAACCCACAGCAATAGCAATCGATATCCATCTCTGTGCCTCGGCCGGCCTGCTTGTGCAACGTGTGCGGTCCATGGCCCAAGCGCTTAGCCATCTTCAAGTGACTTCGACAGTGATGATCAATTTCACTGCCTTAGATTTTTGCCGTGCTCACTCTCTGACAAACACACAGGACAAGACAGAAAGGACATTAAATAAAATTTCTCTAATAAATTCATCCGGTTCACCAAATACGTTGACAAAGTTCAACTTCATTTTGGCTGCCACTAGCCCATCTGTTCCAAGTCCAGTGCAGTCACTGGCAAGACGCAGCGGCATGAGCAGGGCCGAAAGTGAAGGACAATAATCACCTGGCCACTCCTTTGATCCAAAACAGTGTGACAGTGAGGTCAGTGATCAGTGTCACACTAAGTTTGGAAAGTCAAGTGATGCTAAATTACAATTACAATGACTGGCAATTACTAATTACAATGACTGGCCAACTGAAGAGACAATTACAATGACA
>CAXIVM010002208.1:0-36000 GCA_964035705.1 Porites rus | reverse complement strand
GGGGGATGACCCTACGAGAGGTTCTAGGTGAAGGTTCTGAAGTTCAGATGAAGACTTCAGATGAGCATGTTGATCCCAGGTTCCCAAGATGTTGCGAAGGTTGCAAGGAAGGGTGTGAAGGTGCAAAGTTCCAAGCCTTCGGTGTAACCCCTATCCAATGGCATCCTCTACCAATGTGAGACAGTTAGACATGACATCCGATGTCATCTCTGTCAAAAAAACCAAGGAGTTCTGGCGCTGCTGCAACTGCCGCAAACTATATTGGGAGGGCGGTGCTTGGTGCCGTTCGATGCGCGCCCTAGGTTCCACGCCCTTGGGGCCTGACACTGGAAAAAGAGCGGACGGCATGCCATTTGCAAAATGGATAAACTGCCAGGTACAACAGAATTTCAAAGGTTTTGTTTTGGTTGAGCTGCGTTTGCGATTTTGCAATCCTCGTATTCAAGAGGACCCAAGTCAACATGTTTGCAAGGTGCTGCCTGCCTTTTTGCAGGCCCCGTAAAAGAATCGTTCAAAGCATTCAACGAAAGCAATTGAGGTGCAGAAAAAGTGAGCATTTGGTTGGCTAGGTGTTCCCTTTCCATTTTGTGGCTTTAGAACTATCCAGCAAGGGTGCAGTGCTTGGTTTGTCCTTCGAGGTTGATGTGAAGCCAATTCCATTTCAAGAGGACTTGGAAGATTTGGAGGACTGTAAACTCAAGCGTTTGGTGTCAAGGTTTGCTCGGCTCATGGAGCCGACAAAGAATTAAAGAGCAGCAATGGGCGTTCAGGATTTCACTTTAAGCGTAAGGCGTAAGACTTTTGACTCTTGCTGTCAAGCCACAACCAGCTAGATTTGGTCCTTTGCACAGCCATGTCGGTCCTTTCCAAGTTAACAGATTTCACAGCCTCGCCTTGCCATGCGAATGGCCGTTCACAGCCCGTGCAAGCGTTGCCTCACCCACCCCAGACAATTCAGCTTGGTCTCCACAACAAAGCACCCAGAAGTGCTTTTATATAGGTCGCCTACAAGCATTTGCTTCACTTTTCCTTCTTGATTTTATAGACTCTATAGACCTTGGCACAGACCATGCAAACTGCTACAGACCATGCAAACTGCTTCCCTGTCAGTGCCTGTCAGGCACAACCTGCAAGCCCTGAGTGCGGGCGCTAGCTGGGGACAATCACTGAAACGACAATTCCAATATGCTTGGAAACCGATGTTGCACTGAAGTTTGCAGAAAGTTCGAAGCTGTCCCTCAAGCTCATAAGCCAATTGCAGTTTCAACATTTGGCAAATTTTCAATCCACGTTTTTGGCCGTACCACCATGCCCAAATGCCGATGCCAAACTTTTGAGCGAGGCCACCTCCTTTGGCGCCGATGTCATCCCATTTTGCTGAGGACCTGCATGTCATGGTAAAGGGATGGAAAGAGCGTGGTGTAGGAGCATTTCCCAGGAAAAGGATATTGTGCGGGAGGCCATCGCTATTAGGTTCAGACTTTGCATTGGTGCACACCACTTGAGCTTGAAGAGCTCAGTTCGATCAACTGACATGTTTGGCCCGCAGGATCCCTCGCTGTCAGAAGCAAAGACAATGCCAAACACGATGCGTCCTAAAAAACATTTCTTGTATCAGGGTTTGAACCAGTTTACCTAGGCCTCAAGATGATGCAACTGCAGATCTAGAGCTGCTTCCCGAGTATTCGCATTTTGTTACTGTATATGATATGCACTGTTTGCTCCTTTTGAGCATTGTATATAAATATAATACATTATATAAATATGTATATCATAAGTAGGTTTAAACGCTATGCAGTTGCTCAGGAAGGAAGTGCCAGAGACGCGTGGACCTCGGAACTGTCCGATTCATTCTGCGCAGACGTGCACAGACACTCTTCTTTGCTTCCCGAAAGCTACATGCTACATAATTTTTGGTACCTGTTTGTGATGCAATTGTTCGGGCTGCAATACAGGGCCCTTGCTAGAACTACCCCAATCTGGTTTTTGTCGGACTTGGGCTTGGTGCAGCAATCTTGCAGCTTGCTCATTGTCGCTTCGAAGCCAGCAGCGATTGTTTGAACTTGCTTGCCGCGACTATTTTTCCAACCGGCCGAGTTGCGTGAAATTTGGCTTCCTGTGGCCAGGCAGGAACGTATGCTTCCCGGCCACACCGATGACACGTCTTCACCTTACTCGTTTCGTTGGCTTGGGTAGTTTACATTTTACTCTCATTTTACTCTCCAGAAATAAAGAGCCACCGTTCAACACAATTCAATACAGGCATTTAGTGCAAACAAGTGCATGTCTACATTCTTTTGTGTGTGTGTGTGTGGCGTAAACCAAACAGAGATTGAACGTCTACAGTCTACAGCATTGCCATTGGGATTGGCGTTTCTGGGGTGGTCACTTGGAGGCGTTGAATGTAGCTGTGCTATTGAGGTTTGCTCTTGAAGGGTTGCCTCGAAGTGTTTTCCTGACAAGTCTCAGCTAAAATTGGTTGTGAGTGATGTGGGTCAAGGATCAAAGTGTCGAAATCAGTCCAACTGTGTGTTGTACTGTACATGTTGGAGGTGTTTGGAGTCAGTTTTCGGGGCAGGTGCACGGAATCATGAGGTTGCTTGGGGCTGTGCCATTGAGATTGGTGTTTTCGGGGATCTCATGCGATGACATGCCTGCTTTGAAGACTTGATGTTTTGATGCGCGACTTTTGGAGGAACACTCATACGAAGCGCTCCTTTTGAAGACTTTGGTGCAGGTGACTATCTCTGTGCCACACGGATTGGCGTCAACTTAAACTGTGGCCAACTTGCTCGTTTTGGAGACTTGACATGTGACTTTTCAGGGAAGTCTCGAACGAAATCAATTGTTTGGAAAACTTCACGCGCCATCCTTCTGCTCATGTTGGAGACAGGACGTGTTGTGTTTGGTGGAAGCCTCGAACGAAAAGCTTGTTTGTCAAGCAAAGGTGCCCCACAAGATCCCACAAGAGTGTCCAAGAATGGCACAAAAGAGTGTTCTAGCGTCAGGGAAGAGTTCGGCACAAGAGTGCCTGTCAGCCAAAGTCTTCTTACAAGAGGTGCACGCAGCCTGAGGTATTCAAACTGCTTTGCTTTGCATTCCAGTTCGCGGGCTTCATCTTGTGTCTTTCCGTTGCTGTAACGAGAAAGATGCAGGCGACAAAGTGTAGAGGAAGAAAGACGCGCACGCATAGGTACATATCCGTGATTATACGCGGGCGCCACAAATATGTCATGTATTTGCAACCCTCCAAATTTTTCACAAGACAAGTAGTGGGAGTGTGTACAGCTTTACGGATGGACCAGCAGAGGTTGACATTTACAGGCATAGAATCATAGAGCGGTGTTTTCCACATATGATTTGCTTTCACGCAGAGTAGAGTATTCCCGCAGCAAGTAAAGGACAGGGATACATGCCAGAGCAAGCCGTTCTGGACCCACACCATCAGCTCAGTGGAAGATGAGGGTATAGAGCTTGCATTAATGTCATTTTCGACAATGTGTTCTTGAAATTGCAAATGAAGTTCTTCCACGGTGCGCACCTTTTGGAGGGCGCCATTTCATGCCCACGTGATTCCAAACGCGTAGACAAACATGTGAGTGCATATATTGACTAGCAACCCCCCTCAATCCCACATTGTGTGCACCGACTCGGTTTCCGGGTTCCTGCTCCTGGATGAACCCACACCTAACCTTGATGATACATGATGATACCACAGCATGATCGACCAGCGTCTAACCAGCCATAGTGGCAGACTCTTGCAGTCAACAAGTCGCCCCACAGCCGTGGCCGCCGCGCAAGCCAGTACAGAAGAGGCCGCAAGCCATCATGTTTGAGCTGCTAGTCACTCCCCTGTGCAGTCTCCTGCACCCTGCTGGCCCTTCCATTCCCAGTTGCGTTGTTTTGAACTCTCTTGCCACCATCAACCTCGACGACTGTTGTCCAAGACCTGCCGTTTCTTCAACTCATTGAGGTTCAATGCAAAGCTGTGTGTATAGTGGATGGTTGACTCAAATACAGAAGTGGCTTGTCAAGATGCAGTTGCATTTACCGTGCCCCGTTGTCCATATTGTGTGAGCATTCTGTCGTTTGCGACTCCCGTCGCATCCTTTCGGAACAGGGTCCTTGAGCACTTTACCATTGCAAAGCAGCTTCACACTTTCAGGGCATTTGCGTTCTATTTGTCATCGCAGAGATTTTTTCCTTGCGATTGAGATTGGTAGCAGCGTGGGGCACGATCTGCACGAATAAGATGGCTTCGCAATCCTCCAACTGTTTAGATGTTGGAACTTGCAGTGGCTCCCGCGGGCTAGACAGTGGCGTGGCTAAAGCGGCGCCGACTTCTAACGGCTGTTCGTCGCGAGCTGTTTAATTGCGCCTCCCGTGATTGTTTCGTTGATGAAGCAGGATTTGAGGGCTGAAGTAGCGGAAGAAATCGCCTGCAGATGGTAGTCTCACAGGTGGGGCCGCCGCAGTGTCAAGAAATTTGAGCCCTGTTGGGCAAAACTACGCGCAAACTGTTTTGAAAGGGCAAGCTTCACCTCGGGGGAACCAACCTTAGGATTTCACTACCTGATGGAAATGGAGGCGCCTTTCGATCTTACGATGTACTAGGTAAGTCCCCAATGGGTCCGAACGCAGATGGCCAGTTGCAATTTCACTAGGCGATGTTCGACAAATCGACTCAGAAGCCGTGCGTAAGCTAGCGGTCCGCTTCGCTAGCGTCCTCAAAGTCGACTTGTGGGCGGGCTTTCTGCGCATGGATCTTTCGAACTATCATCGCCGAAAACGTAAGAGGGTCACCACTCTTCCCGAACTTACGAAGCTCTTAGGATCCAGCGTCAACTTCGAGCAGTTTCCCCCTGCCCTGCGCTAGCACAGTGTTTTCGAGAACGCCGCCTCAATGGACATCGAAGCCCGTGATGAGATTTCCACGCTTATCGGGCACTGTAAACCACGACGGCTCAATCCCGTGCGATCACCAGCCACGCCCGTTCGCGATACTACGCAGGTTGAGGCGCATCTCTGATTCAAACTAAACGTGGGCCGCGCTAGATGAAGCTCTCATGTGGCCGACAGTCTTTGTGGTCTGTCTGTCATTCTTTATATGCATCGCGCCACTCGCGCGAACTCAGATAATTCCCGTAAGCTGGCACCTTTTTCGGACATGGTGGAAAGGGGCTTGATTGCCGGGGGCTTGTGGGCCATTCACATCGGCTGCGCTCGGATGGTGGTATTCTTACATTCTGCGATACCAAAAAACGGCCTCACGCTACTGTATTTGACTTCCACAGACCGATTTGGAACTTCAGTGACTAAGCTTTTCGCGACACTCTGGAAGTCTTCAGATTCAGGTGGAGATCCAAAGAACTCTTTTAAGAGGCAGGTGGCAGAGCTGCAGGGTAGCTAGGATCCTATTTAATGTATGATGCTTTAGCAAGACTTATTCAGATGCGTCTGAATTCTTCTCAGCGGCAGCGCCTCGCACGCTATTTCTTTGAAGGCTGATGAGCCACGAGTGCACTGTCTGACCCTGTGTGGATTGCCGACGTCTGGAAGCGGTGGGAAAGACCCTGCCACTGGATCGAAACTGTTTCTCTGGGTTGATGCAAAGCATCAACAAGGCATGGCAGCAGAAAATGAAGCGATGACAGCTGTATATTGTCTCTAGAGACGGCTTGTCAGAACCGGGGCTGCTGGTGTATCACCCATTCCCGCCCTGCTCACTTTGGTGGGGCAAATTGAAAGTGAGGGGGTGGAAGCGCCGAGAAGGACCTTGGGCTGATGCAAGGTGTCAACAGACCGGCAGCGGAAAATGACCGTGAGTGATGGCAGAGCATGACCGGGGCCGTGGATCTGCCGGCGCCCAGCCGCCTTAGGAGTGCGCAACCAGAAAGAACGAAAAAGCAGATCAGAACGGAAACAGATAAAAAAAGAGAAAGAGCGAGGGAGGGAGGGAGGGAGCGAGGGAGGGAGGGAGCGAGGGAGGGAGGGGGCGAGGGAGGGAGGGAGCGAGGGAGGGAGAGAGAGAGAGAGGCAGAAACAAATAGAGAGGTCGTCGATTAGATAGAAACCTAGAAACCTTGAGCCGGAAGGCTGTGACAGAGCAAATGGGCATGGTGTAGAGAAGGAGCAGCAAAAGAGACTACAGGGGCATAGGCTGGCACGCGATTCCAAACATGTAGGGGCGTATCCCGAGTCGGTGGAGAGCCAACGCCGCTACAATTTCTTTGCTGTTTCCTTCTGCGCGCAGCGTCGCAGCAAGACAACCGAACTTCCTTGGACAGCAGCGCTTTTGGAGTTGTTGGCATTTGGATGACGAGAGGGCGGTGCGCAGTTCTTAAACTAGCGCCGTTTCTCAGGAGGAATGGTGCCCCTGCAGATCAAGCAGGAGCTGTCTAATGCGAGAGACTGTCGAATGTATCGTGGAGCCAGATCAGGACTGGGAGGAGAGCAAGATGGTTGAAGGTGATGCAGTAGATAATAATAGTAGATGATGGTGGTGTTGGTGAAGAGGCAATCTCGATGCAAAGACGTTGGTCTGGACGTCCTAGCAGTGAGTGGAGATGCCCCAAGGTGACAAAGAGAGGACTATTGCAGAGGTGTTTTGCCAAATCGAGCCACCAATGAGGAAGTGGGCCGCGAATCCGCGAACTCTTTAAGTCCACGAATGAATTGAGTGGTGGTCGAAGGGGGCAGCAGAAGAAGACGAAGAAGACGAAGAAGAAGAAGAAGAGGAGAAGAAGAAGAAGAAGAAGAAGAAAAAAGAAGAAGCAGATCAAGAAAAAGAAGAAAAAACGAAGAGAAGAACGGTCCCGACAGCCGAGAAGGTCTACATGATTGACTATAATTAGCTCGATCAGGGGAGAGAGAGAGAGAGCTAGGCGAACGAAGAGTGAGAGGAGCAGCTTGCAAAATGTGGGTCGCTGAAACCGGCATCTAAGGGGTCTGAATATCGTCGTGAAGTCTTTGGAAAGCTGACTGAAGGACAAAAAAAAAGGGAAATGAAGGTGTGTCCACAGTGGAACAGCACCAATAGCGCTGAGGGTGATAGCGAAACAACGCCAACGACAACAAAGAGATCAGCAGCAACAGGCTGCTGTGGGGACTGCATCGCGACACCCCTCATACAAGACGAATGGTCCAAGACGAAAGCAGACGGCTCATCCTTCATACTCAGCTTTTCAAACAAATCTGAATACATAATAGGGCATCGCTAGTAGTAGCAAAAGGCATCGCTACTAGGAGCAAGAAACTCTTGGTAGCTCTTAGCCTTACTACTAGGAACAAGAAACTACTACTGTAGGGCGTCGCTACTAGGAGCAAGGACGCTGCTAGGGTCTCCTGACCTTACTACTAGGAGCAAGTAGCTACTAGTAACAAGAAGCTGCAATTGTGTCTCAGGTCCCCGCAATATGACAATGATGCAGGTCGTTGAAGCAAGTCCATGGAGTCCACGCAACAGATTGCAACCACCCGTAACCACCACAGACTGCGCTATGTATAATTCTTCGTTCAGTCAACTGAAGTGTTTTCTTTAAGCCAGCTGAGCAAGCTCTGGCAACGCCAAGGAGTCCGCGCACACAACACCTACTGGCAGTTTTCATCACAGTTTCACAATACATGGCATACGTAGTGTTTTCTCTCATAAAAGAACCACATGAAGTTGATTTTTGGGGCAACCCACATTCTTCAAAAGTGCACACTATCGACGATATGTGCCCAAACCCTAACCAAAGGAACCGGCCACCTCCATGGTTGGCACAGGTTCTCTCACTTGCGTCAAGCTGGTTCTAAGGAACAGGAATCAGTGAATTTGATACTGTGACACCGTGGCGCGAGTAAGTGCTTGTTGATTTCTGAAAGGGGCGATGCCGAGCAACGCCATTTGCCCCCTCCCCAGTATGAAGTTCCATTTTTGACAGCTTGGTCGATACAAGTTGGAAACCTTGGAAGCTCTCCGAACACTTTCGCTCAATGCCTTGATGTTGGGTAGCTTGAACTTCAGGTTAGCAAAGACCTCACCAGCCTCCAAGAAGAGTTCTGGCGGGGCAGGGAAGCCACCTCCACCAAAACCAGAGGTCTGTGCCACAGATTCAGAAGGATGACGGAAAAGGAAACATATGAGCGCATCCAAGCATTTGGTATCAGAAGTCACGGATCTCCACTCATGATAGTCATGCAAAGATGTTGCCCATGTGGCATATTCCAGCCTGCCCACAGGACCCAGGCTTGCCTCCCTTGGTGCCGAAGGACAAACTGACCAGTTCTGCGTCAACTGCTCAATGGCTGGACGGTTCTTTATGTTGAAGGGGCTGTCACCATGTTAATGAAGACCGTCAAGCTTCTATGTAGAGGGCACAAATGATAGTTTCACAGTCTCACTGATTGTTTCACTCCAATCTAAAGTTGCCTTGTCCTGTAAAGGAACTCACTGAAGAGACGAAGCAGGCTGTTAATACCTCCGCGCATTATTTCCTTTCAGATGCAAGTCGCTGTGATCCAGTTAGCGCTCGCTCATCTTTTGTTATAGCTCTCATATAGTTTGAGGTACAATTGCGCATATTCGCATATTCTTTCAAACTTGCTTTTCCTTCAACTTCCATCACCCTGGCTGCTAGCTTATATCAGGCATCCTTGCAACCATTCTTCATTCTGCCGGTGGATCCTTTGCCCTCACGCATGGCAACGAGCGCTATATGCATGTGACAAACAGCATATGACCGGACAGGCATTCAGATACATTCAACTTCAACTTTCTGGCAGGCAGTGAATGCCATTGATGCTTTGTTGAACCGCAAGAAGCGACATTTGAGGCAAGCTTGGAGCAACCCCAAAGCCCAGAAGCTTCGAGCTGGAACAAAAATAGTTCACAATTGACATCATCAGGTGCAAAATTATAAACTATTGTGATATATACTTCATCGCATTTCCGAATTTCCTAATTTTCTGTGATATCAGAAGGATGAAGGGCATTGGCGCATGTTGCGACTCTTTCCTCCCGGCAGTAGAAAACGGTTGAACAGGCAGTCCTTGGAGGAAGCTCTTGACACGCGGCACAGTCTGGTGGCTGCTGACACCAATGATGAAGGTGCCAATGGCCTTACATACACTTATCTATATATATACTTACACATATGTATATATGTACAAAAACTAGACGACGGTTGGCCCGAGAGCGAGAAAGGTGATTGTCAAGCAATTCCGAGTAAAATCGAGTTGTCCAAGAGCCATGACTTCTTTGTACAATCTATTATTGAGTAAGAAGTTGCGAAGAAATTAGATTTAGCGTATTAAGAGAAAAGATATGTAGAAAGAGAGAAAGAGAGGGCGGATGTGAAGGAGTGACAGTGTGGATGCGCAGGTGCGCCAACCTTGGTGCATTTCTCGCTGTGCAAGCACAACGCTGAAGAGGTTCGAATCAAACTGATATATAGCGCACCAGCTTGGCGCTCCCCAGTGGCACGGCGCCACGCAAACGCACTTTCCACCAAGACCTCGCAAATCCGCATGGCGCTGCGACATCGCGGAAAATTCGCCACACGGTCTGCCCACACACTAGAAGCAACCCTATCACACGATACCGCCAATCATCCCGCTCACCAGCGACGCTCCACGTTTACGCCAGCATGTTTCGCGCTCCCCAGTGGCACGGCGCCGCGCAAACGCACTTCCCACCAAGGCCGCGCAAATCCGCATGACGCTGCGACATCACGGACGTAATTTCGCCGCACGGTCCGCCCACGCACTAGAAGCAATCCTATCGTCCGATACCGCCTTAATCATCCCGCTCACCAGCGACACGCTGCGTTTTAGATGAGACGTAGTTCTACGCTATCTCCTGCTCTACCTCCTCGTGGTCTTAGCGGACATCTGGCTCTTCAGCTGGATGTGCGAAAAGAGCAGGTGGTGCTACCAATGGAACTTGCGTGGTCGTTCATGGAGTTCCGTTCTGATCATCTCCATTTTGATCTTCTCTTTGCTCATCCCTAAGCATTTTGTCATTTTGCTGTGTGTTTTCACACTTGCATTTGCTTGGTGATTTTCCGATGTTGCGTGTGCATTTTTGTTCAAAAAAAAGAGACGGAGAGCCTATAGCTGCATTCGGGTTGGCAAACGTCGCAAAAGGCGACGAAAACGACTTCTTTGTGGCATAGCGCTAATTGGCACTTTCTCCACATTTACGATGTTTGGTCTGATGTGGTCCTCACGCCTGGTTCCTTGCATGGCTGTTCCTTTGCCTAGAAGCGTTGACGCTTCCTCGTTGTACAGAGGTGTTGGCGTGGTGGCGCTGCCGGATCGGCCGCTAGTGGCCGCAAGCGCAATGATTTTTCTTGCTGGTCTGAGTACGCTCGTGCAAAGCATGGAGCGCGAAGAGGACGAAGAAGCTGATGCTGAGGAAGATCTCCTGACGGACCTGAAAAATCTTGTCCGCACGAAACCTGGTTGCGCGCTCCCCAGTGGCACGGCGCCACGCAAATGCACTTCCCACCAAGACCTCGCAAATCCGCATGGCGCTGCGACATCACGAACGTATTTCGCCACACGGTCTGCCCACACGCTAAGAAGCAATCCTATCACACGATACCGCCAGTCATCCCGCTCACCAGCGACACGCCGCGTTTACATCAGCGTGTTTCGCGCTCCCCAGTGGCACGGCGCCACGCAAACGCACTTTTCACCAAGGCCGCGTAAATCCGCATGGCGCTGCGACATCGCGGAAAATTCGCCACACGGTCTGCCCACACACTAGAAGCAACCCTATCACACGATACCGCCAATCATCCCGCTCACCAGCGACGCGCCGCTTTTACGCCAGCATGTTTCGCGCTCCCCAGTGGCACGGCGCCGCGCAAACGCGCTTCCCACCAAGGCCGCGCAAATCCGCATGACGCTGCGACATCACGGACGTAATTTCGCCGCACGGTCCGCCCACGCACTAGAAGCAATCCTATCGTCCGATACCGCCTTAATCGTCCCGCTCACCAGCTAGCGACACGCTGCGTTTTAGATGAGACGTTGTTCTACGCTATCTCCTGCTCTACCTCCTCGTGGTCTTAGCGGGCGTCTGGCTCTTCAGCTGGATGTGCGAAAAGAGCAGGTGGTTCTACCAATGGAACTTGCGTGGTCGTTCATGGAGTTCCGTTCTGATCATCTCCATTTTGATCTTCTCTTTGCTCATCCCTAAGCACTTTGTCATTTTGCTGTGTGTTTTCACACTTGCATTTGCTAGGTGATTTTCCGATGTTGCGTGTGCATTTTTGTTCAAAAAAAAGAGACGGAGAGCCTATAGCTGCATTCGGGTTGGCAAACGTGGCAAAAGGCGACGAAAACGACTTCTTTGTGGCATAGCGCTGCTACTCAGAGTCTCCTTTTGTAGTAAATTTAGTTTTTCATTGATTTTAGTAAATTAAGAAAATTTAGTTTAGTTGGCTACTAAATTTCCAACTAAACTAAATTTTGGAAAAACAATAAAACAACATATAAACAGCATATAAACAGCATACAAACAGCATATAGACTGCATAACAAGTTTCAAACAATTTTTACAAGCATACATCAACCCTGTAGAAAAACATCATAATATAGTTAGCTGCCATACTCTGTCACTCCTAGTGGGATTTCTCACATGTCCCTTCAAAGATCTCTCTCAAGTAACTCAGGTACTTGAAATACAAATTCACTACAAGCAGTTTAACACAAGAAATGTCCACAAATTCTACACATGAATCTGGCCAGAAGGTGACTCAGAAAAGAGCGTCTCAAATACATCTAGCATTGAAGCCTTTTTTCTTTTGCTGGCCCTTAGATTTTGCCTTGAATCCAAAGCAAATGCCTTTCCTTGTAAGCTGCTTTCTTTGAAGCTTGCCAGTGCTTTGAACCAGGAAGGCATGATTTCCAGAGCGTTTGAACCCTGTGCATAGTGCTTTCCCCTTTGTAACACCAAACAAGAAAAGGGTGGATGAACCGGCTCAGCTGCAGTGCATGCAGCACAAAGTGTGTTTTGCTTGTGAGGTTAAAAACTTGCAACTCAATACTTTGGTAGTATTCTGAGAGCTGACCATGAAGTTGGGCCATGTTCAGCCCTGCTTGTAGCAATTGCTGAGCAAAGTCAGCAGGAACTGCTGTGTGGCCATATGTTGGAGAATAGGTCTCCAGGATGTCAGCTATCTTGGTGTTCAGCTGCAAGAATAACTTTATTTGCTTGTGCTGCAACACATCTGTGCTCATGTAATTGTTCCACAGAGCCAGCATTGCCTGATGCAAGCCTGCAATGTCAGCAGCTCGACCCCTTAATCTGGGAAACCCCTTCTTAGGCTGGAACATTGTCAGCTTATCCAGCCTCATTCTGTACTTGTGTTTGGTGTTGTTGCTTTGCTGGAATCTTTTGATGAAGCTCCCAATGGTAGCCAGGTTCTGCAAATGTTCTCCTGGGAGCATTGTGAAGCAAAGCAAATGAAATATTGAGCCGTAAAAGTATTGAAGCCAGCCTAAATGCATAGAATGCATATAGTCGAGCGCCAAACATAGCGCAGAAAAACCCGGCAAATTGTACAAGTCAATGGTGGGTGAAAAATGCGCTCTCCAGTTTGCTGTTGTCAGCATGGCTTGCTGCCAACCTGAATGGGGCCTGTTGTCTAGCCAACTAAGCTCACCATAGTAGGTGGCTGTGCACAGGCTGCAGGGTCTCTCATGAGTGCTCCATCTTGGAGTTTGGAGCCACTTTGCAAAGTAGTCCAGGTCACCTGCCACTTGTATAAGGCAAGCTGACCAACCACCTGCAATGAAAGAACCTGCCAATCGACCCTCTTTGGAATGTGGAGCGTAGGCAATGCCCCTCCAATCCTTATCTGGGTATGTCCCTTGGTACATGATGTTGAAGCTCCACCTCATCACAGCCCAGAAAGCTTCCATTGTACCAATGACTCCACCAGAAGAAGGGACTATGTACTTCTCAAATACACCCCAAATAAATTGATGCGCATCCTGAAACCCAGAGCCACCAGCATTGGACATAATCGAAGACCAGCTGAAAAACAATACGCATTTGCTCAATATTTTGCCAATGCCCTGGCATGGTACCTCATCTCCATGCATAGCTACTGGAATCACACTACTCTCAAAATGAGGTCTGTGCAGTACAGGGTGTTTGTCATACAGGGGTGGCCCCTGAATTTGTCCCAGAAGGGTTTCAGCTTTGCTGGGTCTGGAAGAACTGATTTGCACCATGTCTCTTCATGTTGATAATAAGCGGCAAAAAAGCTCATGAGGGAGCATGATGCTAGATGAAGGCACTGTAGGATTGGATCCTTTCAAGGGAATGTCAACCTCAAAAGGTGCTGGTAGATCAGCTTCCTTGGCCATGATAGAGTTCAGGGTTCTTCCAAGATTCCTGGATTGGCTCAAGCTTGCAACCCTGTGCAGGTCCTTGATGTGATACCCTTCCAGGGCCTTGTCAATATCAGCTTGGGCTGCCTTTGCAATTGCGTGTACTTTGGCACCACTCAAAAGACCTTTGGCCAAATAGGCCATAAGTAAAGCATACAGGCAACTTTCAGTCTGCAGTTCTTTGATTGCAGCTTGTTGCCTTTGTTGCACCCCCCTCTTTCTCTTTTTCATTGAAGGGCCAGAGGTGTACATGGCAAATACCTACAGAGGCAGTCTTGCTTGTAAACATTGAGACTGAAAATGCAGAGGGTGCATGGCACCATATAGCTTTGACTTGGGAATTACATATTACTTGAGTGAGAAGCAACTCCTGGCAAAATCTCAAGTACATAAACTTCAGAGTTTACTTGGGAACTACATCATGAACTACATCATGCTTTGGATATCTTTGGGTACTTGTGTACTTGTGATCTACATACTATTTGGGAAGTAGAGCAACAGCAACACATGCCATGCCAAGATCTCAAATACAAAAGATTCAGAGTAGTACTTGAGAGCTATACTCACAATAGTACTTGAGAGCTATACTTGTGAACTTCCAAAGAATGCATATCAAAAACTCAGGTAAGCAGTCTTACTTGAGAGCTGCACCTTTATTACAACATCTAAGTTGCACACAAACTCTTCAGGTAATGACACAAGGAGCCAAAGCCTCAAGTAAAGCTCAATAGAAAAACAATTGCATGGTTTGATCTCCCTTGGGGGCACTCCATTAGTTCAAAGCTGATCTACACCTTAGATCTACATCTAGAGTAGCAAAAACCTCAAGTAAAGGCCAACAGAAAACAACTGAATTTTTGATCTCCCTTCATGGCACTCCATTGTTTGGAAGCTGATCTACATCTTAGATCTACTGCTTAGCTCGCTTTGCCCTGGCTTCCAGCTGGCCCTTCACTGCACCCAATCCTTCATCGATCTTCTCTGCTTCAATCCCTGAATCGGTCATCAGCTTGTCATAGGCAGGCACTGTGAGGGCCCCCCCATCCTCCATCTCCTTCCACCTCCACACATGCTGGAGCTTGGTTTTGCAAATGCGCACTTGCTGAAGGATGTCTTTCCTGCCAGGATGACTGTAAATGTGAAAATCAAACAACAGTCCTCTCAGGTACAGCTCATACTTCCAAGAATAATGGTGACTAGCAAACAACAGTGTTCTTCTTAGGGGCAGCTCAGTGTTTGAAGCTTTCATAGAGCAAAGGGCCAAACAAAGTTAAGATATTCATATATACCTGCACGCAAAAAAGTTATTAGAGGTCTTGTGCTGGTGATCATGTGTCAAATTTAAAGTCCTCACATGTTATACTAAACATTGCATCCAAGATACAGCACAGCATACAAAGAATCATCTTTGTTGTCACAGCCAATGGTTTGCAAGAATTTGAGGCCATCCTTTTCTTGCTTGTCGAAGGCTGACTGGGCAAGGGACAGTTGTCCCTGAGCCTGCCCCCACTGCTTCTCTGACAAGGGTGTCTCCCTATCGCGCAAGGCTAGTTGCCCTTTTGATCCTGAGCTTGGTAGCGCTTTAGTCTTGAGGCCCTTCTTCCAGAGCTTGGAGATATCCTCAAACTTCTGCACTGTACTCTTGTCTCCCTCCTCCTGGTTCTGATATCCAAAGGCACTGCGGTCACCCTGCTTCTGTTTGTTCACATTGACCTTCCATGTGTAGGTCTTGTTGCCCTCATCATCCTCTGTCTCCTGGAACTCATTGTTGGATAATCCCTCAGCAAAAGCCTCTTCACTGAGATTGAACTTTCCCTTAAAAAGGGATTTGGGCAGGCTCTTCTGCATGTTGGTGTTGCTCTTCTCTGAAAATGATTCCTTCATGCTATTGAAGATCGGCTTGTCCAAGGACAACATGAGGCGGCCTGATGCTGTGCGGTCAAAAATGGCATTGATGATCTGTCTCTGCCTATCTGTTCTCCCAACCTTCAAGTCTTTGGTCCTCTGCCACTCATCCATGATGAATGTTGGGAGTTGCTTGTTTGCAAGGAGCTTCAAAAACTTCTGGTTCTTGCATCTGTCCTTGCTCTTCTCCTCATCCCCTTCATCCATCACAACATCATTCTCAAAACCCTCCTTCTCTTCCTCCCCACCTTCCTCCTGGTTCTCATCCTTGTCCTCTTCCTCAATCGCCTTGTCCAAACAGGCCTTCCACATGTCTTTCTTTGATGCAGGCCTCTTCATGACCTTCTCTTCCTCCTCCTTCTTTTTCTTCTCTTCATTCCTCTTTCTATCCTCCTCCTCCTTCTTCCTTGCCTGCTCCTTCTTTTTCTTCTCCTGATCCTTCTGGCTTGCAGGTTTCTTCAATACCTTCATGACCTTCTTTGGTGCAGCTTTGGATTTCCCTTTGGGCTTTGGAGAAGCTTTTGCCTTGACTCCTGTCTTACTAGGCCTTTTAATGACCTTTGGTGATGGATCCTCTTTCTCTTCCTCAGGAATCTCCTCAGGAACCTCCTCCACATCTTCAAACAAAGGAGTTCCCTCTTCTTGACTTGCCATGGGTTCTGCGGTTCTTCGAATGAAATCTAACAGTCTTTGCTATATGCCTTGAACTGGAAATTAGCTCCTGGTCATCATATAAATATATTTAGCTGTTATCAAAAGCTGAAGTAAAGCTCTAAATATGTTTCCTGGTCTTAGTAGAATCTTAATAGATTGTTATCAAAGGCTCAAGTAAGACTCAAAAGCTATGTCTCCTGATCAGAATATGATGTTATTGGAATGTTATCAAAAGCTCAAGTAAGACTCCAAAGATGTTCCCTGGTCATAATAGAATTCTATTAGACTGTTATAAAAAAACTCAAGTAACTCAAAAACAATGCATCCTGATCAGAATAGAATCTTTGTAGAATGTTATCAAAAGTTCAAATAATACATTTAAAAAATATAGAATTTCAAGAAAAACCATATGCAATCTATATGCATTTCTTATGCAGTTCTGGTGCTCTTCTTATGCCGTATTTAAAAATACATGTCTTTTTACTAAAAAACATGCATTTTTAATAAAAAGACATGTATTTTTTATTTTGCATAAGAACTGCATATGGACTGCATACAAACTGCATAACAAATGCATAGACATTTTACTGAAACCTTCCACCAAACATACTACCTAGTGACATAAAATGGATGCAAAAACTCACAAGATCTCACATGTAAATCTCAAGTATGCTGTTTCTCAAATAAAGAGCATTCTCAAGTATGAGGTTTCTCAAGTAAAGCTCAAGTATGAGGTTTCTCAAGTAAAGCTCAAGTATGAGGTTTCTCAAGTAAAGCTCAAGTATGAGGTTTCTCAAGTAAAGCTCAAGGCCTTCTCAAGTATGAGGTGTCTCAAGTACAGCTCAAGCCTTCTCAAGTATGAGGTTTCTCAAGTATGAGGTTTCTCAACTACATGCCTTCTCAATTAAAATTCAACAATAAAGCTTCTCAAACCTCAAGGCACACACTGCATAAGCACATTTTCATCCACCATTGTGTCTTACCAGTGCTGCTTCTGCATCTTCATCACCTCCTCCATGAGGTGCATATGGTCGTCCAATCTCCTGCAGGGCACAATGTTTTGCAATTCTATGGTATTGGAACAAGAACTTCATGAGCATAGAACAAAAGCCTCAGTTGTAACATAGTTGAACTCTTGTGCATAAACACCACAAAAAATCATTGATTAACACTTTCAGTCCTTCCCCATTTCTTGACCTCTTTGTCCATGCGCTGCTTCTTCTCCTTCTCGGCCTGCACATCTGAAGGACTCAGATCGCGCTTCTTGGACTCCCTGACCATGGCCTCCTCAGTCTCCTGATCACTGTCCTCCTCATTGCCATCAGGTGTCGCATCAGACACCTCAAGCTCAGCCACACCATGACACTGCTCCTTCTCTTCAGTCTCTTCCTCCTTCTCCTGCTTCACTTTGGAAAGCTTCTTTGATTTCCATGTTGGAAATGGAATCGAAGCTACCTCAGCTTCTTCTCAAATACTTCTCAAATCTTTTTAGCTTGTTATCAAACGCTCAAGTAAAACTCAAAAGCAATATCTCCTGATCAGAATAGGATGTCATGAGAATGTTATCAAAAGCTCAAATAACTCAAAAACAATGTCTACTGATCAGAATAAAATCTTGTTAGAATATCATTAGGCTCATGTACTTGTGACCTCTAATAAGCCAAGTTTCATCAGGCGCTGTAGGTGGTGGAGCTTTGCTCTCTGCAGGGGCTTCCAAGTTTGGTTCTGCTTCTGGAGGTGGAGGAGGTGGCATCTGTGCAGGGCTCACTCTCCAAGGCCGCTCATCTGAGGATGGACTTGGCAATGGTGCAGATGCCCTGGTAGGAATCAACTTGGGTGGTCCAGATGACTTTGCACAAGCTGCAGGCACCTGTGCACTTGATGAAGGGCCAACTCGACCTTGAGGAACTTGATGAGCAAGAGGAATGTGACCTGCAAGGTATGGAAAAGCTTCTAGGCCAGGAGCCTCAGGAGGGCGATGAGCATTGCAACCCTGAAACAACAGAGGAATCGGTGGAAAAGCTTCTGGTGCAGGAGCTTCTTGGGCAGGAGGGCGAGGAGGTGCAGGAGCTTCTTGGGCAGGAGGGCGATGAGGTGGTGCTTTCGCAAGTTGGACCGCCAATGGCCTGTCCTGAGCTGTGATACCTGGCTCGATCACCCCATTGAGCTTGGATATGCAGTAGTGGCACTGGTCCAAAGAGGCAAAGTGCAAAATAGCGCTGCAATGAGGTGCTGACCAGGCAAACTTGTCCTCAAGTTTAGGCCGCACAAGCTGGATTTCCAAACAGTCGTATATATGAAGATCTTCCAGTTTGCTTCGAAATGCCTCACAATGAAAGAACAGCCAATTGACTACAACAAAAGCTGCCATTATACAAAAAAATGCACTATCACAAGTATGCTCAACACAAGTCAAAGTACTCGCTTGGTAACATTCATGGCTACATTTCTGCAGTATACCCCATACTTCGCCATGATGAGAGGCAGGGATGAATGCACAGTTTCCTGTGATGGAAGCTGGCCTAAGTGGTGCAAGATGGCCTATGTTTGTCACTTTCCAGTAGTGAAAGCTGCTGTGTTTTACTGTGAAGGAAGATGGCCAGGTGGTAAAGCCTATGTTATTGTGTCCTAATGTGAAAATGTTTCTCCCTGCTCAAGAATGTGTTTTTGCATGGCTAATGTTTGTCATGACTTGCTATATATGATGCATCAAACTGCATCAGACTGGTGCCTCAAACCAGCACTACAGCAGTGATAAAACCTTTCAAAAACTTTGAGAATACATGAGAATAACATAAACTGCAGATCTCAAATAAAGCTCTCAAGTAACAAAAAACTGCAGATCTCAAATAAAGCTCTCAAGTAACAAAACTGCAGATCTCAAATAAAGCTCTCAAGTAACAAAACTGCAGATCTCAAATAAAGCTCTCAAGTAACAAAAATGCAGATCTCAAGTAAAGCTCTCAAGTAACAAAACTGCAGATCTCAAGTAAAGCTCTCAAGTAACAAAGACTGCAGATCTCAAAGGACAGCGCATGTATAAAAAAACTCTGCCCTTAATGGGTGGCTCTCAACAAAACCCCAAGTACATCTAATGGCTAAACCTCAGAGCCCTTTAGATACTTGGCTACAATGAAGTTGACTTGATCCATACCAATCTTTTCTCATACCAGCCAAGGCTTTCCTTGATTTGCTGCACTGCCCTGTACAGATTCACTCAGGAATCTTTCTCCCCCAAATATCGACAAAAGGAAAACTTCCTAGTTACGCATGGCATCCCACTTGGCAGCAGCTTCAGCACCAGCCAACCTGCCCCTGAGCTTAGCCTCCTCAGCACTCAAACCAGCCCTCAAAGCCAGGTCCTTAGCCTTGTTGTAGTGTCGGCTTGTGTAGAGGTTCCTGTAAGAATCGCTCTCCTTGGGATCCACATCAACCACATACTTGGCCAACTGTGGAGACAATCCAGAGTTGGCCTTCTGGGGTGAAGTCTTCTGGGAGTTCTTCTTCTTGGGGATGCTCTTCTTCTTGGGGCTGATCTTCTTCTTGGGGCTGCTCTTCTTGCTGTGTCCTGTGGGCTGGATCTTGTTGCCATGCTTGGCCTTGTTTTTACGCTTTGGCTGAGGCTGCTTGGCTTGAGCTGGAACAAAGTTCCCACACATGGTGAGCAGGTCAGGATCTTCCTCATTTCTCTGGGTGGCTTCTGGCTTAGCTCTCTGGCTCTTGGTGCCATGCAAAATCTTCTGAAAGATCGGCATTGGAGGAGAGAGCTCCTGCAAAGCTTCTTGTTGGAACTGCAAGGATCTCCTGAAAGTCTTTGCTGGCTCAACTGGGGGACGCTCTTCTGTTGGCTTGGCAATGGGTACCAAAGCCAAACAAGGGGGGGCTGCATCCTCAAGAGCCAAATCGCCTTGGTCTTGAGAATCTTCTTTGTTCTTTGATCATCTCAGATCCACCCTCACCATAGCATTCTTTTGGCAGCACCACCTTCTCAAGCACCATCTCCAGCTGCAGCTGCTCCTCTTTGGACAAAGAACGCATCACCCTGTACCTGGTGGTGTCATGGATCTTGACCTGCCTCAGCATGGACATCACAACCCTTAGGGATAAGTCCATTCTATCCAAGGCATCCTCGACCTTGCCCAGGTGTTGTGGGATGTGCATCTGCTTGTTCAAGTGCATCTGCATCAGTGCTTTGTGCACCTTGGTTGATTGCAATTTGGTGTTCTTTGCCACCTCCACCAGGTCATACATCAAACCGCACACTTTGCTCAACCAATCAGCATGTGGTGGTGTTTGCCAACTGATCTGTGACAAGGATGGTGGTGGTGAGATGAGCCGCCATAGGTCACTACTCTTCTTGTGCTTCATGAACCCCTCTAAGGCATCTTGAATTTGGTCTACAGACACCATTGGGTCTGCCATGAGGCGCAACTTGGTGACCTTTTTGGTCCTCTCCAGTTCCAAAACATCCTTCCTCACTTGGAAGGCAGCTGCAAGCCTAGCCATAGAGAGTGAACACTCTAAGCCTTTGGTCACTGTGATCACTTTTCCTCAAGGCCAAAACTGCAAGGTCACAAACATATCAGCCTTGAGACCCCAAATGATTCCTGTGGTTTGTAAGATACACAAGAGAGACAAAGTCTCAAGTACAGTACAGGAAACTGTTCACAAGTAAGGTCACAAAGACTCAAATAGAAAGGAAACTGTTCACAAGTAAGGCCACAAACACTCAAATAGAAGGGAACTGTTCACAAGTAAGGCCACAAAGTCTCAAATAAAGAGGACAAAGTTCACAAGTAAGCCTCAAATAAGTTCAGACAGTCTGGCAAGCAGATCTCATAAGTAGCTATTTCATTCCTTGCAAAACTTACAATTGAAACTTCTCAAGTAAGCACAGGCCCTCAAAGTACAGGAACTTTACAGGGTGTCCTCAGTCAGAACTGCCAAACATGACCACCAAAAAACATATAGATTCCAAATGTTTTACATGTAATAAACTAAACCGCCAACAAAACATCAAAGCCAACATTTCAAAAATGTTATCAAAAATCATCCTTGAATATACTCTCCAAAATTTACTTTGCATACTAAACAAATTTACTTTGTATACTAAAATTTACTTTGTACACTAAAACAAATTTACTTTGATTACTAAAAAATTACTTTACTATTTACTAAGAAATTTACGTAAATTTTCCTTAGTAAAAACCAAAATTTACGTAAAATCAATGTCTACTAAATTTACTACAAAAGGAGACTCAGGGCAGGCATGTTCTGAGCTTCTGACGTGATGTCGCCATACTCATTCTTTTCCAAAGGTGCCACGATCTCGGCGATGGTCCACGAAATGTTGAAGTCCTTGTCTGAGTCTGCTAGTACTTGTTCTCTTGTCGATGCTTTCCTCAGCTGCTCCACTGACGCCTTCAGCAGTCTGTTGTTCTTGACTAGCCACACTACTGAGCTGGGTCGGACATTGCCATCCTCGTCGAACCTTGTCTCCAAAGCCAGGATGCGAGCCGGTCCAGCGTAGCCGTAGAAGTGGCCTGTCTGAAATCGTTGTCCTGCTTCTTTCCGTCCTAGATGTCTCCAATAAAACACTAGTTCTCCTGGGACATAGGACGGTATGGGTTTGGACTTGGAATTAAGCTCTTCCCAATCTCTCTCTAGCCTGTCACTTGATGAAGGTCTCTTCTGCCAATAGTCGTCCACAGTGATGAGCCTCGATCTCACCGATGGGGTTCTTCATGATCTCCAAAGGCAGACTTTCCCTTCTTCTCGGAAAAACCTCCCATCCAGATCGGGTGCCTCACGAGTGCCTATTTGCGCGTCAGCTTGAGCGAGTCTGGACAACAACTCTTTGAGCCAGGCGATGCTCAGCGTCATATCTCAGGTATTCAGGGTTTGTTGCCAGTGCTCTTGGTAGAATTTCTTGTATTGTTCGGCCTTGACGCCTATGTTTTCCCCTTCAACCAAAATCTTTCCAACAAGGAATCGACTACCCTGGTCCATCAAAAGGCCTATCGTGACGCGTTTCTTGCTTATGGGGTGTCTCCAAAAAGCACAGTCCGCCAGAACAACATGCCACCTCTTAGGGATCACTTCCAAGGTCGCAGCTCTGCGGGGATCGGGCCTTTTCCTTTCTTCGCAAACCTCGCACTTGAAATCTTTGGCCAACTCAAGAACCTGGGGTTTCAAGGGTTTGCGTTTCAGGGCATTGATCAAACTCTCAACACTGCCATGTTCCGTGGCCCCATGGGTGAGCCTCAGTTTCTTTTCCCACTCCTTCTTCTCTTGAGGGGCGAGTCCAACAGGTTGTTCTTCTTCTCCCATGACTTCGTCTTCTTCCCCCGCGAAAGCCCTGTCATGAACAATACATTCGGGACACAGTTGGATCATGCCTTTATCCCTAAAAATCTTGCAATTACAATGATCCTTCTGATACCTCCCAGTTCGAACGGCCCGATCGAATCGACGGACATGTCGGAACTGCTGGCGGTCTTGTCCAACGGAGAGTCCCGGGAAATGGCCTTTTTGGTTTCCTCGTGAACCTCCCTTTGCATGTAGTAAACCAAACGCTTTACCATCTTCCGGGTGTAGAAGGCTGATCTTCTAGTGTTGTTCCCTTCGCATTTCAAATGGAGCATACTGGTAGTCGGTGGACAGAATCTCCATGAAACTCGCTCCTGAGTGTTTGCCGATCTCCATCTGTCCCCTGAACAATTCAGGATCACGGCTTGTCGCAGTGCCAGTCGCATTTCTCCCACGGACATTTTTGTCCTTGATCTGAATCTGGTACTGGTTCATCATGTCCTCCAGATCCTTTTTGTTGCTCTTCTTGATGGTGGCCATGATGTCGGACCCGGCACTCCGTTTGGAGATGAGGCCCTTCTTCAGCCGGTGTTCCCTCAGAGTGACCCGCAATTCTGCCAGAGACAAGTCCTTGTGAAGGTTCTCCCCTGCTTGCTGAAGTTCGCGCTGCCCAGCAGCTGCTGTGCACTGTTAGTGAGGCTTCATCTCTGCCGCAGCTGCCGATGGGATGTAGGTCTTGGGCGCCATATGGTGCAACAGATGGTGGGGTTGAGCCTCATTCAAAAGGTGTTCCGCAGTTTGAGCCTGATGATCAACTGTCATGCGACTCGTTTTAGCTGGTTTCAGAACATCAAGCGATTCGTTGCGATCCGAAACGTGTCTGTCCTCAGGCGGAATGAGACCACTGACTGCTGAGCAAAACGCAGGAAAATCTCTACTATGCTGCTCATGAAACCTCTGGCTACCTAACTCCATGCTGCCTACAAATGAGAAACTACTCAAACTACTCACATTCTTCTGGAAACCCACTCTGCCTGTTTTCAAATTTCCCTCACACTCGGATCCAGGCCAGTCCGAGCTGAGTCTGTTTTCCTATTCCTTGGAGCCTGCTGTCAGGCCAGCTTCGTGAGACCGAAAGGCTAAATCGCGCAGTCCTTTCACTGGCCGTGGCATTGCCGTCCCCTCCTTGGTGAAGTCGGAGGTCAGGGGTAGTAACTGGTGGCCTGAACTTGGTAACTGGTGGCCTGAACTTGAACGTTCCAACTTGATCAGAGTCTTTGGTGCCACCTTGGTGAAGATCACCTCGTCTGAATTGAAGCCGATGATGGCCCCCATTTTCCGTAGTGACTCTACGGATAACAGGACTGGAGCTCTCCCTTCTCCCAAGACATGAACTCGAAGGTTGAATTGCTTGTCCTTGTTTGGTCGCTCCACGGCGCACGTCGACAAGCATCTGGCTTTCTGGGAATTGCCGAATCCAAAAGCAGGTCGATCTTCCGCTTTGGTGTCAATAGCTCTGACTCCATCAGTTCCGAACTTCTTCTGCGTATTGTTCATGAACTGTTCCATCGCATGTAGTGACGCCATTGTCCGCGTAGCGCCACCGTCGATGATCGCTTTGCCTTGGAACACTGCCTGTTCAGTGCTGACCCAGGCCTCCTCAACTTGAAATCTCCGGCTCAAGCCCTGATTCCTTATCCTGGTCCTCTTCTGTGAAGTAGTTGGCACCCAGGTGGTCCTCATGAGTGTCGTCCTCTTCAATCTCTCCATCTTCAAAGATGTTGTCTTCGGTCACCAACACGGAGTGGAAGGTCAAGTGAGCGGCCTCTTCTCCATCTCCTTCTCTATCTGCGAATTTCGCTTCTCCTCTGTGGGGACATTCTGCCTTGACATGTCCTCGTTCTCCACATAGAAAACAAGGACCCTTCTGACGGTCAAACTTGGAGGAAAATGAACGTCCGGCCCCCGCTGGTGTGCTAGTCTTGTAGAACTTCCTGGACATTTTCGCCTCATGTTGTCGGGCTCTCGCTTCTCGCAAAGTTCTCTTAGCCCCTTGCAGTTGTATCCATGTTTTCTGCTCTTCCTCCTTGGCATCTTGGTAGCAGGCGATCTCATTGGATGACCAGCCTTCGAAGAAAGCATCGGCTTCCTCCACTGGTCCTTCTTCATCTCCTTCATCTTCCATTTGGAGGAGGGCGTTGTGTTTTGACTCACCATCCCTTTTCCTGACTGCATCGTCGGGCCAATGAGTCCTTGTTGCCCCAGTGGTATGGATACCACCAACTGTTGTAGTAGTAGTACCCTTGCCACTCGGAGTTCCCATAGGGTCTCTCACTGGTCTCCTTGGAATCTTCTCGGCCCTCATGTCCCTCAGCTTCCCCCATACTTGAGTTGTCAGCTGACATCGAAGATCTCGGCATTGTTGAAGTGGTCACCCCCTTGTTCTCGTCCTTGCACATGCGCGCCAGTGACCTGCACATCTTTTCATACTCCTCCCTGTGTCCAACGCAGAATGCAGTCATTGACTCCCCCCTCTGCCTCTTCAGGGTTTTGAAATACTGGCGCATGAAATTGCCCACTTCTGGTAGAGGTGGTTCCCCTATGGTGGACTGTAGATGCTTCAACAATGTCTCAACCCTATTTGCTTCGCTAAGCCAGCTGCTCCTCTTGCCCATGATCCCTGTCTTCGCTGCCCCAATCAACTCCGCAGCGACCTTGGGTCCACTTGTGTACCGTGACTCTATCTTCGTGGATGCCACATAGAGTCTTGCTGCTTGTTTGAAGTCCAACCATGTTGATGGATCTCCATTCCACCCTGGTACTCCTTTCCTTCGTCCGCGTCACCGTCATGTAGGGTTCCCCCACTCCTCGAGGTACTCGAGCTCCTCAATGAATGTAGGTGAAGATCACCAGGCGCTCCGCTACCATGTAGGAACCCTGCTTCCGTCTCAAAGCCGCTATCGCACCGTTTTCCGCTATGGCGATACGCCGAGGTAAGGTGGGTTCAAAGCTAAGGGACTAGGGCCGAGTGGCTCGGGACACACTGTGTGATGTTCAAGACTCATCACTTGGGAAAAGTGCACCTGTGACTCCAAGTGCCCAGCTACGGCCCCCGCTGAAGGGGTTTGCCGTCCAGGGTCACTGCTGCAGGTACGTTTACACACCTGCAACCGCAAGCCTTCGTTGGCCACAGCGGCAGTGGCAGGTCTGTGGCCCCCTGCTCAACAAGCAAAAAGAAGAAAAAAGAGACTTCCAATCCAAAAGGATCCCTGTGACTCCAAGGGTTACACACACACTTGAGATGAGTGCCGCCGAGCTTGGCTTCAGACAATTCGCGGTGAGCATTAGCCCTTTAAGTGAGTACTTAGCACTTGACTTGATTCAACGGAAAGAAGTGAAGGGTCCGAAAAACAGAATGTTTGAACATAGGTGAAACATGGAGCATAATTTAAAATTGATGCAGGTACACAATGTGGCGTCCCACATTGCTTCACCACGAGCTGACAGTGTCTTCGTTGGGTAGTGTCTGTCAGTCGTGCACTACCCCCCTGCCTCTGTACACGAACAAGCTCAGCCAAATAGTTGTAGAGAAAAGTAGGTTAGTGTCCCTTGGAACGGGGGTTGACACACACACACACACTTCGAACTTGGGTTTTCAGTTAGACTCAATTGCCACGTTGGGAAGGATGGTGAGGGAACGGCAAGGCGAAGGGGTCGGCACAACAGTATTGTTTAAACATGTTTCCGAAAGCGCTCAAAAAAAGTGAGAGTCAGCAGCTGCAATGCGGAAGGAAAATGGTTTGTGGATGTTTGTGGGGAGTATCATGAACAAACCATGGAATCAAACCAAAGGAGATTGGAACGGCTTGGTCAAAAGTTGGCGCAGGTACGTCGAAAGAGCGTCCTCTTTCGATATCCTAGTCTGAACCTGGAGCTTCGTTGGCTCACGCCAGGAACAGACCCGTGAGCCCCCTGCCTTGGATAAAAAGTCTCGGTGGTGGTGGAAAAGTAAAACAGGTGGAAACCCTTAGAACCAGGGTGTGACACACACACACACACGCTAAGACAGCATTGAAAGCTGTTGAACTCGTGGCATGCAATGCGATTCCTGCTGTCTGTGGAGAGGTGTAGAGCATGCGGAAGCTGATCAAACGGCTGCGGATTAAAATTTGTAAAAGTTGGGAAAAAAACGCACAGTGCACAAACCTGATATCATGACGTGGCATTACCGAAGGAGTTCAGAGATTCTGGTGGGAAATCCATCGTTTATAGCCGGCGGCTCGAAAATCAGGAAACTCAGGGATAAAGTGGAAACCGTGGAATCAGTTATGGAAGTGGCGAACTGTGAATTCCTGCATGGCTTCAGCGCCTCCTTTCGGAGGGTCACACCCAGTACCCACGTGGGAAGACTGAGCGGTCCACGCTTCGAACTTGGGTTTTCAGTTAGACTCAATTGCCACGTTGGGAAGGATGGTGAGGGAACGGCAAGGCGAAGGGGTCGGCACAACAGTATTGTTTAAAAATGTTTCCGAAAGCGCTCAAAAAAAGTGAGAGTCAGCAGCTGCAATGCGGAAGGAAAATGGTTTGTGGATGTTTGTGGGGAGTATCATGAACAACCATGGAATCAAACCAAAGGAGATTGGAACGGCTTGGTCAAAAGTTGGCGCAGGTACGTCGAAAGAGCGTCCTCTTTCGATATCCTAGTCTGAACCTGGAGCTTCGTTGGCTCACGCCAGGAACAGACCCGTGAGCCCCCTGCCTTGGATAAAAAGTCTCGGTGGTGGTGGAAAAGTAAAACAGGTGGAAACCCTTAGAACCAGGGTGTGACACACACAACACGCCGTAATCGGCGCACAGAGCGAGCGGTGGAAAACGCGGGTCTTTTTCTCAAAAACCGCCTGCACGCTTGCAGGTTATGCCCTTTTTGGGCGTAGTGGTTGACCAAGGCTGAACTCGTGGCATGCAATGCGATTCCTGCTGTCTGTGGAGAGGTGTAGAGCATGCGGAAGCTGATCAAACGGCTGCGGATTAAAATTTGTAAAAGTTGGGGAAAAAACGCACAGTGCACAAACCTGATATCATGACGTGGCATTACCGAAGGAGTTCAGAGATTCTGGTGGGAAATCCATCGTTTATAGCCGGCGGCTCGAAAATCAGGAAACTCAGGGATAAAGTGGAAACCGTGGAATCAGTTATGGAAGTGGCGAACTGTGAATTCCTGCATGGCTTCAGCGCCTCCTTTCGGAGGGTCACACCCAGTACCCACGTGGGAAGACTGAGCGGTCCACGCTTCGAACTTGGGTTTTCAGTTAGACTCAATTGCCACGTTGGGAAGGATGGTGAGGGAACGGCAAGGCGAAGGGGTCGGCACAACAGTATTGTTTAAAAATGTTTCCGAAAGCGCTCAAAAAAAGTGAGAGTCAGCAGCTGCAATGCGGAAGGAAAATGGTTTGTGGATGTTTGTGGGGAGTATCATGAACAACCATGGAATCAAACCAAAGGAGATTGGAACGGCTTGGTCAAAAGTTGGCGCAGGTACGTCGAAAGAGCGTCCTCTTTCGATATCCTAGTCTGAACCTGGAGCTTCGTTGGCTCACGCCAGGAACAGACCCGTGAGCCCCCTGCCTTGGATAAAAAGTCTCGGTGGTGGTGGAAAAGTAAAACAGGTGGAAACCCTTAGAACCAGGGTGTGACACACACACACACACACACACACACACGCTAAGACAGCATTGAAAGCTGTTGAAAGCTGCAGTTCGCACGGATGAAAGCTGACCACCCATTTGACTCCATCTTTCACGCATGATCACCCATGGACAAAACCTTACCACATGCGCAAACATCTTTGTCACACTTTTGCACTCCAACTCCAACTGTTGAAACATCCGCTTCTGCTGTGCTGTGCAACAGTAGCACTTATGAATCAAAGTCTTGAGGCCTAAGACCGCCAAAATCCAAAGAAACTACTAGCAAGCTCTCATCGAGCAACTCTAGCGCGCTCAAAGACAAGTTCAAGGCTTGAAAGGGTCTTGAAAAATAGAGGAAGTCCTTACAACGACCTCTTGGATCTCTCTCGCAGAACTTCCCGCTCACAGGGTAGAGTTTGCAACATAAACAATGGTACCACGACTGCTGGCTGCCCTGCTCAAGGTCACAATGCACTAATTAGGTGAGTTAAGCGAGCGCTTCTTCAAGGAATCTCCCCCCGCCCTGAGGTGGGGGAAGCTTCCTTGAAGAAGCGTGAGCTATCCTGCATCCTAGCTAGGAGCGAACTTTTCCTAGTACCTAGTAGCTTACAACTTCCTTACTTAATTAAGTAGACGTCGGCCTACTTAATTAAGGAAGGGCGGGCTAAAAGAAACAGAAAAGAAACAAGCCTGGGCATGTTGGTTCGCCAGATTCACAACGTTCACCTCGCAGCTCTGTTTTTCCGAATTCTCGGTCTTCGTCCTCAGTGTCAGTTGGCGTCGAAGCGCACGAGGGCCAAGTATAGCTGTTGCACCGCTGCGAAAGAACCAAACAAAGTCAGGTTCCTCTAATCCTCTTTTCATTTCGATTCCGTCTTCCAATGGTCTCCGGGAACCAAAACGGGTGTGTCGGGGCAGCATTGGCTGCTGCAGCTTCCTGGTGTCGTGCACTGTGTGCCCAATCAAGTCCACCCACAAACTCACAGCTGAAGCGGCAAACATCTTGTTTGATCTTTTTCCTGACTCGTTCGCGCACGGCTGGATAGCGCATGGCATTGAAGCTATTCATTGACCATGTGCTAAGCGTCTCTCTCATTCTTCTCCCCAAGCTTCTGATATTTGTTGCATCATATAATATATATATATGAATTTACGGACTCTCGTTCTGGTATTGGTGGACAGTGTGGGTCTTCTAGATTCAAGATCTTCCAAAGACTCTAGGTCTACTGGGCCAATCATGTCACACTTCAGGTTCTCTCTCCATGGGACTCTACTTTGATTCAGCAGATCCCAAGCAAGCCTTCCTTGGGGAGGGCAGTCATAAAACTGCCTTGAATTGACTTATTGAATTTATGTGCCTGTCCGTGAAGCCCCGCTGATGGAGCGAGGGCTCCGGTAAATGTAGGCCTTCTGTGCAGGCAATAGATCTCATGTGTATACTGTATACGACTGAGGGGCTCCGATTCGGCATCGGTAAAAATTGAAACATCAATGACACTGCCCAGTCATTCAGCATCAGTTGGCCTGCTTCTTGAAACAAAAGGTCAAGTTCGTGCCTGCGCAACTGCGCAACCTTGCGAATTAAAATGCACAAGGACGGCAAAGACAGCAAAAAAGGGAGGCTACAATAAGTATACTAAGAGCTAGCAGCTAGTCCACTGTTTAGCACACACACACACTGTGCACCTAGCTCCATGTAGGGGTTTGCTCCAGCTGAAGGATATCAAACACATCTTAGGCACCAGGATGAGTTGTGTGACTAGTTCTGAACTCTGTACCAACCTCGATTTGAAAAAACAATAAAGGTTGGTGAGTTTTGCTGGTAACTCATGTGGAGTGGCATGCATCCGCCGCCAGATATCATGTACAAAGGTGACAAGGTTGCGAAAGCCACGGCAAGCCGTTCAATCAATGCATCAGCGAAACTACTCTCACCATGCCCAGGGGAGGGCAAACCTCGGTATGGCATGGTGGCCAGCAAAGGTTTCGACCCCGAGTCCACAGGAAGGCGCAAGGCCCTCTCTGAAGTTCGAGGAAATTCATCTTTGCGCAAAGTGGAAGCGAGGGACTACTCAGCTGGACAAAGTCAAATCCCAATGTGCAAAACTCCGTGTCCAATCTCATGTCATCACAGGAGTCATCACAAGCATTGGGTGGCATCTCTTCCTACTCTTTTGGACAACTTTGCACTTCACCTTGGAGGGAAGCATTGCTTTCCTTTGGTCAGACCAATGAAATGCAAAATGTTCATCCTTCAGGGTCTGCTGGGGTATCGCTTTGGGGAGATCGCTTCCCTAGTGCTTCTGCAAGTTCTTGAGGTTAAAGACGGCCAACGTCTTCTGCTTGTCATCCAGGAATCCAGTGTTTGACGGTTGCTCATGTAGGGTCTCTGCTGCGCTGCCGTAGGCACAACCATGTCTAGCCCAAGCCCCCACTTCCACGATTCCACTCCAAAGGACATCTACAGGAGCGCACGCTTCCGGCACCAACATGACACAAAGTGCATGCTTGTGTCGCATGACTCAGTCTACACTCAATATCACTTTATGTCACCGGTTCCGGCTTGACATTGTTGAAGCAAGTCTTTCATGCTGTCTTTTTGGTGAATGTCTACACAAGTTGAATGGTATATAAAGCAACACTACTCGTGCTTCGCAATCTTCGCATACTTTGCTTCATCACCTGCTCCAAATATCTTCTCCGCCTTCTCTCATGGTCGCTTCAAATCATGAGAAAAGCTCAATGATTGGCTAAGCACCCTCTTGAAACGGACTGCAACTCGTTGCCTTTGTCGGCATCTCAGGTATCAGATGAGGACTGCACGAACTGCGGCTGAAGGCAAACACAGGCGCAAATGCTCTCTGCATGTTATTGGAATTCTTGTCATGCATATTGCCATGTCTTCACCACATGCTCTCCCACAGTGATTCTATTATATTCTAATCGATTTACTTTTAGTTGCACATGGTCACCGGTGGAATCTGTCATGGGGTTATGGCCGTTGTGAAGCGTAACTCTTACCAAAGTACAAACCGCACACCAACCGTACAACAAACTATGATACTCCCTTGAACCCCCGTTCCAAAGCATGTACGGTCTTCCAAACCTGAAGTCGCAAGCAGACACACCTTCAAATACCTCCGGGACCTTCAGGAACAATTTCCATACACTTGACAACACCTTCTCCCATGTGCAGTAAGAAATTATTCTATGTCAAGGCATGCTTATTGAGCTTTGGGTGTACACATGTATGTGCCCCCGGGAGGTCAAAGTAAAGCAGCTTTGAACTCTGTGTATTTAAATGTCGTATATACACCCCCTCTATTTCGAAGAACGGGCCAACTTACTCATAAATATATGCTGTCTATATATATATATTAGAGTGTCTATTTGAAGAAGTATAAGTACGCCTACTTCGGCTACTCCAAAATATTGAATCTGCATCTTATATTGAAACCATCTGCAAGTAAATGCAAGTGCTTTACTAGTACGACCATAACTCCCGCCCACCTTTCCTAAATACAAGTGAAAGCATGTGGTAGTCTACTAGTGGCAGTATACAAACATGGTCTACAACATACATGTAATAGGCGGAGACACATTGACCAAAGCATTATAGAAACCTAAATGCATTATACAGTAGAGCGAGATGGCAAATCATGCGTAAGTAGAGAAGTAGTGATCTTACAACATTACCAATATACCGGTATACCAATCGTGGCATGACCATAGATTGCCAAGCCTCTGGAGCACCACTATCATGAGCAAATATGAAGTCCACACTGTGATATTGCATGCTAAAAGCACTCTGCTGAACCCTGTTAATAATGTTAATATGTACTGTATATTGGCATTCTGCCAAGATTGCTTTGCAATATTTTGGTGATAACACCAAAGAAAGATGTGGCTAACCAGCATGTCCCTTCAGATTTCAGCAACGCTTGAAGAGCGGCAAACAGCTACGAGTAGACAATACCTTAATACAACCGTGCCAGACCACTAAATCCATTATATGCGAAGCGCTTTTCCCTCGAACCAGAGCGGTCTTCGTACACTTCATGATTTGTGCGTGTCATCGTTCGATGAATGCACTTGCTGCAAACATACCATGGAAAGGGGTGAGTACTGTTTTCATTCATTCGTACTCCTCCTTTAGACCAGTGAGTTCTTTACTTCTGGTCTAATCTTTCATGGATCAAAGTTATGGATGTGGTGCACTGATCCTGCCATTAGGCTCTGCATTTCGTGCATCAGGTCTCGTGCACCATTCCTATGTCCATGGAACCAATTGGCTTCCATTTTCAACACTTCCTCTCGAGCCGTGAGGTCAGCTCGATTGTAGGCCCTGTTAAAATGGCCAAATTGAGGATCTGGGATTTTGATGCTTTCCGGTTCCCAGGGAGCATCGACAACCTCTGGCACGCTTTCGCGCTCACTGCCCATCTCTTCATCTTGCTGTTCATCTTCTCCTGGGGATGGCTCTGGCTCTGCCATCGAAACTTCTGCATTCTGCTCCCCAGGTGCTTCACTTCCAGTCGGCTCCACATACTCCACTGGTACTTGAACTACTCGACCATTGTCCAGTACCAGCACAACACTGTCACCACTCAATCCCGGTTCACCAGGATCAATGTCCATGCGGTAGATGCCGGCCCCTGGTAGTTGTTCTCCTCGTTCTCCTTGGATCACATTCATCTTGTCCCATCTCTTTCTCAATCTCAAACCATCATGCCATCTGTTGATCTCCTCCACATAGCTTAGGCTCTGCCACTCTACCCTCTGCACTGAAGGATCCTCCACATGCCCTCCAGCATTGATCAAGCCCCTGTGGATGCGTTCGCTGTAGTCCACTGCCATGGAGTTCTCCTTGTCCCACTGATCCATGAACTTCTGCTGGGCTTGAGCTTCCTCTTCAATGCGATGTTGGAGGAAGGCGACTCGCTTGGCTAGAGTTTGAACTCTGCTCCATAGGATCACGATGGCAATGGCCAGAAAGCCGAAGATGATCAGGAGGATTACCCACTGGAAGGGAGATATGTAGGTGCTTTCAACATAGCCCTCATCGGTTTTGGAACCCGCGGCCAGCTCAAGACCGCTCAGAAAGACAATCCTGTTGAGGTACTTGGCGACTTTCATAATCTTGCCCTTCTCGATGTGGTTGCTTTCAAAATCCTGATGTTCCTGCTCACCTACACGGCTTCCATCTCCATTCCTGGCATTGCACCAGAACAAAAGGAGTCTCAGCCTTGCCTTTGATAGAGGTTTTGCGCCGATGTCAGCCACGTTAAGCACTGTGCTGATCTGTTTGACCTCCATGGTGCCGTCAGCAACTTTGCTCTGGCACCAGAGCAATTTTCCACTGATGTGGCGAAGTCGTCCGGCTCCACGCTTATTGGCAATCTGCTTGGTGGCTGAGTTGTCTACCCAACATACATGATGTACAGGGTCTCCAGTCAAAAACTCAAGCGCATGTTTGATGCAGATGCCATCACATGCTCCTGCCACCAGTGCATGGAGTTCGCTCTCAGCTGAGGAAAGGCTCACCACCTTCTGACCTCTTGACGTGGTGTAGATGACCATGCCGTTCAAGCTGTGGACTGACGAGGATGTGCTCTTTCTCGTTGCTCTGTTGCCACTCCAATCGGCATCTGTAAAGCTTTCCAGGAGCCAGATCTCATGGCTGTGCCCATGCATACCTTGCCCTTGGACTGGTAGAGGGAGTAGGATGTGTTGCTCCTCTGTCTCCTTGAGGTAGCCAATCAGCCTTCGAGCTCTCTGCATTGCTAGCTCTGTTGGACTGGCCATCTTGCTTGCCAACTCCTTTATCGCAAAGCTGATGTCCAACCGTTCTTGCGAGAGGTAGATGCCCATGCCGACAATGGATCGAAATATCGAGGCATCTTCATACGGGACTGCATTTGATCCATCAGCATCTTGGATATCTGATGTAGCTGGCAATCGCTGTCTCCGCACAGGTCCATACTTGTCCTCAAAGGTCTTGATCATTCTTGTGGCATATTGTCCAGGTCTCACCAACAAGCCCTCCGGGATGTAGATGTACTTCCTTTTGAGAAAGGAGAATTCATCGTCGTAGTTCCTGATCATGGACACTTCTACATCAAACTTCTCCTTCAGCTTGTCAACAAAAGCATCGACGGGTTTCTGGCGTCCAGTGAACATCACATCATCCACGTGGACCAGGACACAGATGAGTTCACTGCCTTCACCTTTCCTTCCCAAGCAAGGGTTCACCACATCGAAGGTGAAGTTGAGGTCATTCTCTAGATAGTTTCGCAGGTACTCGTACCAGGCTTTGGCTCCAATCCTCTGTCCAGGGATGTTCTTCAAGACCTTGTAGTAGCCGGTGTTCGTGGAGATCTGAAGAGGGCGTTCTTGTGGAACCTGTAGGAAGGCATCCTTGATGTCCAGTGCTCCCAAAGTAGGCACTCCTTGCTCTCCTCTGATGCCTTGACTTCTTCCAACGTCATTCAAAAACAATGCAGGTAGGAGTCGAAGAGCATGTTGTCCAGAGGCAGGGCTGTACACTTCGTCACACCTGTCGTTGGCATACTCTCTAGCCACCAATCGTGCTCTTCGAAGCCAGCGTTTGCGTGTCTTCCCGTCCTCTTGGACATATGACTTGACTCTCCAGTCATGGACGAAGCGCGTGGTCAGCTTGTCCAGGTGTGCCTCTTCTGGAGCCAATTTCTCCATCACATTCATCCTCATGAGCCTTCTCTCCTCCACCTTGTTCGCCAACAGGTCTACTTCTCTGTCAGGGTCTGGTGGAGTCTGTGTCAACGGAGCATCACTCCACAACTCTTCTGGAATTGCACCGGGTACCAAGTCTTCCGCGGTTTCTTCACCTTCTTCAATCTCAATCACCTCCATGTCAAAGACTTCGTCGAGGTGGTACATGGTTTCTTCTCCAATGCATACCTTCTCAACCCGGCGCTCGATCAGCTCCTGATGCCCTGATGAACTTGCTCCTCCACCTGACAGCTCTCCCGTCCTTGCCCTCTTGGCCTCTGGCTCTACCCTGACTGCAGATTCTGGCGGCGGGAGTTTCTTCAGAACTCGCCCTTCAGGAGGTAGTGGATCATCATCCCACGGCAATGGCTCAATGACCATAGGAATGTCTCCTCCTGTGCCCCTTTCCCCAGATTGGACATCCAGAGCTGGGGGTGTTTGCAGTCCTCCACTAGGCTCACCTCTTTGCGGGGCAGATGGTGCTGGCACACCAGCTTCAGCAGTCATTGCTTCCTCATCAGGCTTGAGGGCCTCCTCGATCTCCCTTTGGCTTTCTTCAATGCCTTCTTTCGATAGGGCATAGCGTTCAACTTCTTCAGCTTCCTCATCACGATACCTGAAGATGATCTCATCTCTTGGAGGCGCTGGCCCAAGTTGCAAAGGGACTGCACTGGCCGCTCTCTTGCTAGGAACGATGCGGCCTCCAAAGTTGATCTGATACTCGTAGGTGAAGGTGGCAAAGTTCTGGAAGTATGCATTAAAGCTCCTCCAAGGCCGGTCCACCCTTCTCACAGACCGTGTCAGCATGACCTGGCTGCCATCTCCCACAATCCAGGAATCCTGACCTTCCGTCTTTCCTAGGAACAAAGTCATCCTCCACCTTGGGTTCCCTTTGCCGGACTGTGGCTTCACGAAGGCGTACACAGGGCATCCAAAAGGGGCCAAAGCACCATTGTATGTTTTGCCATGAAATAGTTCGTGGCTGGTGATCCCTTTGGAAGCTTGAAACTTGTTCAATAGCCAGCATGCATGGCGAGCGGCCCAACTCCACAATCCATGGTTGCTATTGAGCGCAAGGCCTGTCTTCGCCATGACTTCTCCCATCAAAGTGCATGCAAGGCCTCGTACCCTTTGGATGGCATTCTCAGCAAGGGAGTTGCCGGCAGAGTCCTTCACCTTGGTGGTGTACAGGCGAGTTCGAAGCCCCATAGCATGCCTGCTATTCAGAAGGATCCTCAGGAGGGAGCGAATTGTAGGTTCGTTGTCACCATACAAACCAATCTCAACATGGCCCAAACTCTGGATA
>CAXIVM010002207.1:0-30502 GCA_964035705.1 Porites rus | reverse complement strand
ATCTTTCACTAGACGACAACACTTTTTAATGATGTATACGTATATTTATACGTACCATCTCGTACCATCAAATCATGTTGAATCTAATAATTGATCTGCGGTCATGATATGATCATGATACATCCGTTCCCCTGCAAAACGAGAACTCCTCCTATACGCTTCTTTCGTCCATCGAGCTCCACATCGATCGGCCGGGGTGACAATGTCTCCCGGACCCCGTTTTCAGCCTGGGTTGGCCGTTTTCGTTTGGGTGTTTTTTGGGGGGGATGGCCTGTCTGACAGGGGTCCTTTATGGAGACGTTGGATTCAATCATCCCAAGATTTCCCAAGTAATGAAAGGATTGAACAGAAAGTCTCTGAAACCACCAAACAGCTTTGCTGTGCCCCGCACTGGACCGTTTTCGGTTCCGAGGATCGGACGACTCAGTCGTCCGATATCTCAGTCGTTGGCGTCGCATGCGAGTTGTAGAGTGAGTACAAAGGAGGCGGTGAAGAAGCTTTCCCTTCCGGCTGCCCTCCTGCAAAACGATGGTCCCTTCGACTTCCAGGGACTCCAGGAGAGAAAGGCCTTCTAAAGTAATCAAAAGTAAAGTCATGTAAAGTCAAAAGGGCCTTGATGGTCAATATCTTGGGAGCATCCGGATCTCCGCGTTGACTCCAAGTACCTCCGAAGGTCGGACCCTCCCACCCACCCTATAGTCAGAACCGAAGCTCAAACCGCAAGGAGCCGAACCTCAATGGAAAGGGGTGGTCAACGGCGTCAACGCCCCGAGGTGATCTCAACGCCGCCAACGGGACGCGGCGCCGCCGAGGGCAACCCGTCCACCCTGACGACTAGGGACCCGCAGCCGTCGCCACGGCCGCCGCTCCACCACCGCACCGCACGGGCCGTCGCCCCCGTCTTTGGCGCCTTCAACAACTTGATCGAGAGCCAATTGTTTTGGGTATTCACCTGCGAAGGTTTGAACATTCTCAAAAGGAGGATTTGAAGGTTTGAAGGATTTGTCTGAAGGATTTGAAAACTGTCAACATTTGGAGCAGGAATTGACTGAATAAAACAAACTTTGGATGGTTCAACACATTCCATTTCACTACTATATTAACTTATGAATTGAAAGAACAATCCTATAATGAACCCGGCATAAATTATCCCAAATGACTCCATAAAGGGTGGATTCTTTGTCGGAATGTAATCTTTGATAGAGAGCCACATCCTCATGTGCATACAGATCAGCGGCCTATGGTTGAGATAGGCCGCCCACACAAACTATCGCATTGCAGTACACTCCTGCAAAGATATTCCCAGAATGTTGCAGAAACTCTCTGACTCATTTTGGGTCGTGGGCATCAAAGACATCAGCGCGCCCCCCATCGTCTCAACACCCACCTATAGTGGTGGTATACAATCCCTATGGATCTGCATACCTTCTGAGAAGGTGATGTGATTGACTATTTATGTAGCGCCATTGTCGGGCCCAGGTAACTACCTTCTGAGAAGGTCTGTGGATCCGGGAATGGAGATCCGTAGAATGTCGCAAACAGAACTGAGATGCGAACGTGTGGGCAGCTGGTCCACCAACTCAACACCTAGTAAAGTTGCCCTCCAATCTTGAGCAAAACATGATAAAACATATTACAATTATCTATAACAATTAACATCGAAGGACTGACATGCCTGTCTGACTTTACCTCATTTCCTTCCCCAGCTGCCAACAGCGAGCACACAGTTTGTCATATCCGACGTGTCCAAGCAGTCAAGACATGCCAGGTTGTCTAAAATGTGGTACAGCTGCGGAACCAGCGACAGATAGTTCCTCACCCACGGTTCATCGGGTCCAAAGATTATGCCATCTTGATCGAAGCGCCATGCAAACAGCATGATTTTTGGGATTTGCGGCGCTGGAACCAGACAATTACAATGTGTTCGAATCTGGGGACTCACCCCCAGGGAACGCAAGCGCCACAAACTGCCCTAAAAACCGACGTAGGACGTGGGGATGAAAAGGGGGACCCTTTTGGGAAAACGCACAAGCTGGCTCAACATATCAACACCAAACATGAAACAACCACCTGCAAATCGCATGTTTCTGTCAACGATGTCTCCAGTCACTGCTAAATCTCTTTGGTGGTCGGACATTGGGCGTGTATAAACAAGGAGACCTCCCGGCAACGATCCCCTGGGAAGAAGAACAACAACAATTGGATGGAGAACTCCCTATTCAAGTACACATTTTGGGGGGGCTAGTTCTTGGACTAAATAAAGACATCCACACTGTTGGAGAAAAAGACTACCGCGCCACCTGAAACAGCTAGTGAAAGAATTGGTATTTCAACCAGGTGGCACTGCCAGGTGGTGTCTCTGCACTGCCAGCTGGCGCGCAGTCCCTCCATTCATTGCTCCTGGCATTCTTCCGTGCAAGCTCCAAGAAGGTATTCACGGTGGCCGTGAGCACTCCCTGACGGTACTTCTCACAGCTCCGTGAGCTGCCGCTGCTTCTGGTTTTGCGTAGAAAGGCTTCGGCCGTGCGTGCGTTTTGAACACCCGCCCTGGGCTCCAATCTGAACCCCAAAACTCCGAGACATGTCTATATAACATCATGATCAAAGCATGATTTTGAGATGTTTTGGGGTCTCAACAAGTGCAACTTCTGCAAGACCGGCACAGCTGGCTCGTGAGGCCCTGTACTGTGAGACTAGATGGAGTTGGACCTGGCAAATACAGTCGAATTTCCCAACAATACCACGGGTTTCAATGCCAACGAAACACCAAAAAAAACAGCCATGAACCCCCAAACATTGCCAACCTATAGCTACTACTGCTTTGTGTTGTTTCCTCTCATGCATATATGGAAACTCGCGCTCTTTTTTCAGCAACTCCTCCTCCTATCCTCCTCTCCTCTCCTCGCCTGATCTTCATCTCCCAGCCGGTCCTGGACCCGACACATCGACGACGGCAGGAATCGTCCGCGTGCGGCTCTGGGACCCCCCCCCCAAGTCCATGCGCGCGGGGAACGGGGAAAAAACCAACACAACACCTGGTGTTTCGGGTCCAGGTTTTGGAGGTTTTCAGGTCGTTTCTGAGGTGGTGTCTTTGTTCACATGGTTTTGGAGGTTTTCAGGGTCCAGGTGGTGGAGGGAGGCTACCCTACAAGTGGTGCATGCGCCACCATCAACTGCTGTCTGTGTTCCCTCCTTTCCACTAGTAGGTTCCTGAGTTCCTTGTGATTAATGGATCCTTCTCAAAACCCTTGAGCCCTTGAGAGGGGTTGGCTTCAACGCTGTTGTGGCATTTTTTTCTCCGTTGGTCTCATGTGTGCACGTTGCACGTTGTGTCGCCTCTCGGGAGGACATCTTGGAGCTTAAGACACAAAAAAACACCAACAGTCACTTCCCGAAAAAAGAGGAGTCATAGCAAAGTCACAAAGTGGCGGACATTGAACAAGCACCCTGAGTCGAGCCCGATAAGCCTTGAATGAGCCCATGCGACCTGGACTTGATTTGGATGGGCCGTGACCCACCTATAGCCATAGTCGACCAGGTCAATCGAACTCCTGGTTTTGACTCAGAGCCATTGACTCGTTGCCCCCGCACCTGTTCGCGGCGCGCGTGGGTCCGCAGCGAACCCGCTCCACCCGTCCTTCAGCTTCGGAAAGCACGTCCTCAAGGCTGGAGGATCCTGACATCGGTGTGCAGGTTCCATGAGGTTCCTGACTTGCAGAAAGGCACAAAGTGCAGGTTCAAAAACTGAGTACTGAATAGAATCGATAGAATATACCAGCACCTTCGAACAGTTCTCCAATAGATTACCCTACACTACTTGCGGATCTCCATGTTTCGCACCCCCGACATGAAGGTCCAGGTATAGTAATTTGAGGCAAGCTGACACCATAGTCACACGGAGAAACTAAATAATTGAATTGGTTGCGATGTGGGCCGGCCATAGGCCGTTGAATCAGGAATCATGCGAGGCAACAAACAGCACTGTGGGTCTCAACAGCTCAAAAAACAGCTTTGCACATGTCACATGTATAGGGCCCAGTTTCATCGCTCAAGCTTCCGTTTGAATTGGTCGTTTCCGCTCCCAGAAGAATGGTGTTCACTGCAGGAAAAAACACCACACGTTAGTGAATATTGGTGTATATATAAAAGATGATACAAGACCCTTAACATCGACATCAAGCCATTGCGCCATCGTGAAACTTCATCGGTTGACCATGTCACGGGATGAGGGTGTCCATTCATGTCCATTCACTCCAGGCTTCCAACTACTAGTACCATCCCGAACCACCATTGTTCTGCAAAGGGTTTTACGCTACAAACCCAAGTCTGTCCCATTTTTACCATGGTCGAATGGTGTCCGCCACGACTTTCCGACCGGCCTCCCATGGTTGATCCACTTATTGAGCCACTTCTTGTGTTGATGTAGCCTGCGATCATGGGGCCTGGATTCAACCAAAACACCCGCCTTCCTTCCGCCGGCACCGAGCCCGGGATCCACCCGCCGCGAGCCCTGCCGCCCTGCCGCGAGCCCGTGTGCACGAGCCTTCAGGAAGATCCGATAGAGGCATAGCACCGTCTTCCTCACAGCACCCACCCGCCCAAGGCGTTCAGTCGGTCGTTTCGACGCGAGCAGAGAGTCGCGGAGTGGAGCGGAGGTCGACTGGGCGCTCGGAGGCTTTAGGTTCCGATGTTTCTTACGCTCTTGAAGAAAGCAAACACTGACAAAAAACACAAATAGCACAGCAACAATTCTGCATAAAAAAACACACAGTAAGCGTAAAGCATGAACACGTCTACAGCAATTGATACAGTTTCGAGGTGTTTTCAGGCTAGTTCGCTTCTGGTTCTTCATTCGAATCTAGACCTCATGTGCAGTTGGTTTGAGACCACGAGATGTGCAGAACAAAGGAAACCACTGGTCATAGTCTACTCCTGATCCTTCAGTGTGTTGGATTTATATGCAGTAGATGTTTCCTACAAGACTTTGTCAGTTATTCTATTATTCCTTTTTACAATGAGTCTGATCAATATCCAAAAATAGATTTAAAAAAAGAACACACATGCACGCAAACCAGTTTGTCTCGATGCATTGACCCAACACCCTAAAATAAATTCATAGGTTTGGAGAGGTGATGGGAGGACACTTCATCGCCAGCTTTGGAGACAAAACCTTTGGAGGTGGCCAACAAAATGCGGCCCAACTTGGGGGACCAAAGGACCTCCAAACCAACAGTTCCAAGGGGTTCTAGTAGAGGAAGTCAGTCGGGGTGCCCAGAAAATCAAACGGCCGGCCTCTGGATGAATCTCAAAACACAACTCCATGGAACTTGGGGGGTGAACAACTGTCATATCGCCCAGCAGTCACAAAGGGATGTTTTTTTACCCCCTAAGTGAATGGATAATGGGCACCTCTATCCTCCAATAGGCACCCCTTTGTGACTGCTGGCCTAGGGACATCTCTTTTTCAATCTTCCTTCCCTGTAGGGTGGCGTTCCTTAGCCCCCTCCAGGGGGGCCCAAGTTTGGGGCTCAAGCGGCTCACGAGCAGATCGACAAAAGGACGCCTGAGAAGCTGCAAACGAAAGCCAGCGCTTTTATGGGGCTGATTCGCGGTGCAAAGCCGGGAAGAAGCTATTTCCACTGTCTGTGAAGCCTGATGCGCGCCATACCTGGGAACAGAATTGTAGCTACAAGACCTTATTTTCAAGGTGGCCTGAACAGAGTGTTTTAGGGCAGCAAACCGTGGTCTCAGGCCACCTTGAATGTAGCTTGAAAACCACAGCTACATAGCTACCCTGGGTGTCTATACCTGGCAAGGTGCCAACTACACCTTTATTTTCAAGGTGGCCTGAACAGAGTGTTTTAGGGCAGCAAACCCTGGTCTCAGGCCACCTTGACTTTAGCTTGAAAACCACAGCTTTGAAGCCTCATGCGCGCCATACCAGAACTGTAGCTACTTGTAGCTACCCTGGGTCCGTATAAATAGTATGTTGCTATACCTCTTACACACCTATACAAGTTCAAAGCACGAATGAGACTTCAAGGCTGTGGATTGCTGTGCGTGTGTAGAGGTCTCAAGCGGTTGACGGAAAGGGAACTTGAAGTACTAAAACCTGGTAGCTGCACTATAGCTACCCTAGGTCTCTCTACCTTGCAAGGTGCCAACTACACCTTTCCATTCAGATGATGCAAATGATGCATTTGGCATTTCTTGCATCACCACCCCTCAAAAATCACCTCCAACACAACCTCAAAAAACCTTCCCTCGGAGCACCCTCCTCCCCCAGCATGTGCTGAGTTGACGTATACCTTCTCGGGCCACCCCCCCAGACCCTAACTACTCACTTCGTTCGCCAAACACAACTCCGCTAGCGCCTTCTACGAAGGTTGGCTTTCGTAACCTTGGAACATGGGAAAGGTTGCAGGCCTCCTCTCCCATTCTCCACCCACAAAAACACATACATGCACTACACTCTTATTAAACTTACGCTGGACCAGTGTCCTCTACAAACAGGTGGTTTTCTACTTCCATGTCCATGATAGTTGTTTTCCTTGGAGAGTATATGCTTGCATTTCACTAATTACCCGCACCAAAACGTGCGTTTCAGACTTCGATTCACCACTCCACCCCTCATGAATACACAGAAACAAACACTATGCGTAAAAGGCCAGCTCAATGACCTCATAACCTTAAGCCGTTCCACAGCAAATCTCTCCGCAGCGAAACCTCCCTGCCAAGAGCCGATCCAAAAAAAACAAACATGATGTTTCAGTCTTCCATGGGATGCACTGGAATTCAGATTTCTATAGCTATATCTTGCCGTCCACTTTTCCTTTGGAACCTGCAAACCACCGGGACTTGCCCGGCTTCCTCACTTCCTCACATTTCTTCCGAGGCTCTTTCTCAAGTACGCCCGCGAGGAGCTCAAACTCGGATGGTGGAGCAAATGCCCAGGGTATCCCATGGGACTTGGAAGAGCTTGCACGGTGCCTATCCTATCAAAGTGCATGCTGGAACATGTCCTTTCGGACCACCATCTCTACTTTAGGATGGTTCTCCAGTCCCATGGATTGTTGGGGATTGGGATGGATAAAAAGCACCAGCAGGATCCAACCGGGTCTCAGCAATCGGTTGGAGGAGACGGATCTGACTTCCGGTGATTTCAAGAAACTGGTCGCTTTGGGCCCGAAGGTCTACATATCACATGTTCAAAACCTTTATGAGATCATGAAGAGGAGGAGCCACAAAGAGATTTTGAGTAGCATTCGGGCGCCCAATGGTCATGTAGGCCCATATAATGAACTTTGTCATTGTGATTGCAACCCTTTTTCAACCACCGCACCTGATCTGCCACGCCCATGAAGGCCACCTGTTCTCCCGAAATTCACCCAATTGACCACGATCTTCACGCCCACGATCCCGTCTGAGCGCAACCCGACAGGGATAGGAGGTCTGTCATGATGTCACGCGAGATCTGGCGGCAATCGGGTCCAACGACGTGACCCGGATTCGGCAGATCGACGCATTGGGCGGAGTCGGCAGTCCCCGGGCGGAGTCGGCAGTCCCTGCAGCCGATGAAACCAAGAATGACCTAAGTGAGGTTGAACAACCCTATAGCCTATCCTGTATGTACCACGCACCTCCTCAATGGTGAAACAACAAATGAACAGGAACAATTCACCACAATAGGGCTTTGGATTCCAATCTTCGCCAGAAGCTGCGTGCTCTATCGTGCTCGATAACCGGTAAGCTGGACAACAACATACACCTATAGAAGATCCTATATAAGAGTTCCCAAATTTCGATGCTCCCTATGTAGAGGAAGTCAAAGCTGCGAAGTCGCAGCTTCCTCGAAGTCAGGTGTTCCGGGTGTCCGCACGGTTGTCAAATGTAGAATGGAAATAGACCAAAAACGATTGGTTTCCTTAATCATCAACCTCTTCCGCTCGTGCCGGAATTTCCGCCCACGACCCACCGGTCGTGCCGTGTCGGATCGTGGGGCCTCAGCGGAGCAAATGTTGCTCAAGCAATTGATGGCCGTGCTACTCTCGTATTGGCTTTGGGAACCAAAGTCCTCGCATCGAACAAAACATGTTCGGTCGACATGTGTCGTCTTGTTCGATGCCTACCTTGGTGCTTTTAGGTACCGCGCCCAAAGCAACATAGAGATAGAAGTGGTATCCAATATGATGTATTATATGAGCCTAAGAGAACAGCATTGCGGAGTGGGGCAGGAGTGGGGCGGAAGTGATCACGCCACCCACCATGCCACCCACGGGGGCCACACCCCGAGCCGTAGGATCGGATTTAATCGGTTTGGGTCCTGTTTCTTATAGATTGACGCCTCAACGCTGATACTGATACCTTCACGCGGGGGGCATTTGTCCCCAGTGAACGGGACCCCGTTCTATGCCCTATGCCCTATGTCGATAACAATCATAGAAGCCTCCCTCTGTCTTGCTTGTGTGTTCCCCTGGTGCCGAAAGCTGCGTTGGTCAGGCTCAGACTGTAAACCGCAGCCCACCTGCCAGGCTGAGTTGCCAGTAGTCCAAAAGGCACATGGCAGTTGCTCAAAAACAGGGTGCCAACCAGTTGTGAAACAAAGACACGAAGGACTTGGGCCGGAGTTGGGCCGTCAAGTCTCAAGAACTCTTAGAACCACGACCAGACCGGACCACACCGGATTCCAGGTTCATCCCGCCATCTCGTTCGCCCGACTCCTTCTTGAAGAGGTTGATGGTCAACAGTCCCACGTCCGTCTGATCCGTGAAGGAAATGCTGGACGCCAAGTACCTCGGCATCGTCCGCCCGGTCCACGGCCGATTTGCGGTCCACGGCCTGTCCACGGCTGATTTGCGTGAGTTGGATGTGGTGAACACAACACACATAAACAATAAACTAAAATAACCAGGATCTTCCCAGTGACCTCTTCAGGATTGGTAAGTGACCTTTTCTTTCGGCCTGTTTGTGACCTCAGCCACTGGGTTCTTAAAAGGTCGCTGGGAATCGAACAAAACCTCCCAAACCCTCTTGCTTGGAGCCCATGCAAAATCATGCAAAACACCATCCTTGGAGGGTTGCAAAAAAGGATGAGGACTGAACCTTGGGCGAGCTGATGCTTAAGGGACTTCGGTCATGAGCAAAGAACATCGAAGCTCAATCCGCTGGTGAAAGCAGCCCCAAACCACCCTCCAAGCCCTTTGTCGAAGATGTTCAAAGCCAATCTGATATGGTTTCCATCGGTTGTAGTGTACAAGACATGATGGCAAAATCCCCAGATGTATGTACAAATCCAAAAGTACGGCGACACCATCCAAAATGGAGGAAATTATTCCTTTCAACAGGGTTGTACACTGCAGTCACTGCTTCGACCTGCCCTACCTCATCATTCCTCTATAAAAATGCACCATTATTGTTTTAATGTGTTCCACTTTCCTGCTTCTTGGCACCCCCACCCAGGCCGCTTGGTTGCGAAGCGATTGGTGCCCATGACCTGTCAACGCCCAAACAAACAAATCCATTCGGGTGGCAAATCTGTTCCGTTTCGTCTCAAACAAAAAGGAAGGGCAATCTTTTGACCCATAATTTTGCATTGGACAGTTCATGTAGGTGCTTGTTGCGAATCTCTAAGCAACCCTCCTTTGTCGTGGGCTTGCCCTGAGTGATTGTGCCAGCTAAAGATGGGATTTGCCAAGTTCACCGAAGGCATTGATGCAACCACCGCACCATCTTCGCATCCATCAACACTGATAGGTGACGGCAGTTTGACAAAGAGGTTGCTGGTTTGTCTTCCAGCATTGTCATGTTGCGGTGGATGTTGGTGGCTGTATAATGGTTGTGGCTGTATGTTCTTTTATTTTATGTGCAAATGGAATTGTTTCGCACTTGTTACCCCCTCTGCACGTCAGACAGAAAATTTCCAACCCAATCCTCGCACATGTAAGTCATACAATAGAGATAGCCCGTTGCTGTCTTAACCATGTCCGCGTCTTCCATCTGTTTGCCACGTCTTCCATGCTGCTTGCCTGTAGAAACGTTCCGAGTCTTCCATCGCTAACAATTCTGTCTAAACTATGCCAAACCCACCATGACAGTGGTGAAAACCTGGTCTTCCCCTAATACTCGTTGATGAGAGTTGATTGGGGATTGTTCTTCCCTTATGAGCCCAGAAAGTAGTAGAAGGACCCCAAGGGATGCTGAAACATATCTACCTTGAGCACAAACAAACAAACTTGTGGAACATGTTCTACTCTCGGATTGATGCGGAAACATGTGAAAACCATGCTTTCTTGGACAACATCTATCAAATCGAACCCATTGGTCTTAAGGTCAACGTGTTTGTTTTGTACTACATTAACGTGGTAAGTGCACTTCTTCCGTGTTCCCACTAGCCCTCATGAATGCATGAAATAAATATTTGTTGGAACGGGTCCACCCTGTGGAGTTCGCTGAATCTCACCAGCGCCGAGTACTTACGCTGAGTCCGGTCGATGCATGTTGAGGGAACCGAAACCGAAAAGCTCCTAGTAGCGTCCTTGTTCCTAGTAGCGATGCCCTTTGCTCTTAGCATCGACCGGCGGAATCGCCCGGGCTTCACCCGGCTGCATCATCTTGAACCCGAAACGACGGCGGCGCTCCACCTCCACGACTGCGAAGGTGGCCCAGGCCATGTCGTAGCCCAGCATGGTGAGATAGGCCAGCTGCGGCGGTCGAAAACTGTGAGAACTGACCGAACTGACTATAGATACCCGACAGGACCCTACAGGTCCTGTAAAATCTGGTCATTTGTGACTGAAAATCTCATTGAGTAGTCTATTTGTATGATCAACTCCAGTACAATGAGTTCGTTCACTGACCTGTGAGGATAGCTTGACTCGCGCTCCCAGCCCGGCTAGCCCGCTCTTGACTTGTCTCTATGCACACCGGTTGGATGATGAAGTCCAACAAAATCAAACATGCTGCTACAACATGCTACAACTGTGCTTGACAACCAAATTCTTGAAGACAACTGTCCAAGCTAGCTTTCGAGTATCATGCCGTGTGAACAATCATCTGAGGGGACTGGAAAATACTATCCTGCTCTATTTCCATGTACAAGATGATCTGCTGCAAATAAACCCCTGCGCAAGAAAGTGAGGCAATGAGCCTATAAAATACATTAATGTCAGCCCTGAACATCCCTAAACCATCCTAAACCACTGATCTAGATTCACCCCAGGACTCCATTCATCAACCAACCATAGAAATATATGACACACAAGAGGGACAAGACTCCTGTGCGGGACAACACGTGCGTTCTGTAGATCTCGGTAGCCAGAATTTGTTGTATATAATAAAATACATTAAACACACCTCGAGTGCTGTGGAGTGCCGAGTGGGCAAAGAAGATGTCACTCATATCGAAAGTCCCCTGATCACGGACATCATCAACCAGGATCAATAAAGGCCTTTATTGAAATCATAAAACACGTATAAACAAGTCGTCCCACTGGAGAATATATACTGAAGCAACCCCCAGCTGTACAGCCTTTGTTTGGGCATGCAACTACCATAATTGGAGCGCTCTTCGTCTTGCCTGTTGGATAAACTATGACTGATGGCCTCCCGTAAGCTCAAGACTCTCAAGACTCTTGGCTCTGCCCTCCATCTTGCACCCTTTCTGGCAGCTCTTGATTTCTCTGCCTCATGACAGCCCAATCTTGGATCAGATCTTATTAATTGTACAATCTGGTTTTCAACAACTTGTCGACAGTCTGGACTCGACTGTCATGGACTGTCCCTCATCTTATCTACTTAAGATTAGTACTGCAGTACACCTACTTGTACTCGGTCTGCAAACGCCCTGAACTCGTCTCCCCATGCCTACGCATCTCCCCATGCGTCACACCGACGCGTGTCCCCTAGCACGTTGAACTGCGCTGTCACAGGCCTTGAGGACAGCCATGGACTTGGTGCTCATGTTTTTTGAGGCGACCTGCAAAGCTTTGAGTTCACAGCCATGCACCACCTGCATCTTGGTGCCGAACGAGCTACGAAAACTGGGGAGGGATTCCCTGAGGTGTCTGCTCCGCCAGAGGCAATTCTTTTTGTTGGGGAAAAATGGTGCAAATTCACCATCTTCCCTGCTACCGTGGCTTAATCCGGTATCGTGGGTTGGGTGCTGCTTGCATACGAGTTACTCCCTTGGGCACCCCACTGAGTGAAAGGGCTTTCAGGGGCGGACTTGGTGACCAGTGGTCCTGGTACGTGCTGACTTTGGGTGCTCGAGGAATCACGGCCGTGAATGTTATACATCCTTGTGAGCTTGTCCAAGAGCACCTACGTACTACAAGAGCCACTGTTGAAGCATGGAAGCCAGCCAGCTCTGCGATGTGATACATTCAAGTTGTTTACCAAACTGAGGCGATACTCTTTGTCACTTCAACACTGGTTGACAGATCCAAATTTGATGTCTTGAAGTCTAGAGCAGTCTGGATTCTGGGTCCTTCTGCACCAAACATCTTGACATCATCTGGCATCCAATGGAATCCAATCTCATGCAGTGGAGAGGGATTTGCGGGGGTGAACAGGCCGTGAATGTGATCAAATAGAAAGGTCATGAAATAATCCTCAAGTCAACAAAGAATAACACACATGCACTTGATCAGGAAATCTTGAAGGACAACCAAATCAAATCTTTGCAACATAAATGTTGTGTATTGTGTGTGTCCTTTCTTTTCATCTGTGCTCAGCAATAAGGTCGGACACCCCAATTCCCCGATCACCGGGCAAGTGATCCCAACAGGAGACACGTCGATCCGTCGATCTATCCGACACTCAATGCGACTGGGTCTCCGATGCCTAGAAAACCACTCCAACTATTCAGGACACCCTGGACGTCCAAATAATGATTCATGTTACCCACCTGGGAAGGTCTTTCTTGGTTTGTTTTTTTGTCATGACATGTCATAACTACTGGGTGGAGTAGTTCATGAGTCAAAACGAAAATTCAGGGAAAGCCTGTCCAATCCACCTATACGATGCACCTTTTGAAATACAATCCCTGGAAGATCAGCACTGCACCTACTCCCAAACACTCCATTGGAAGACTCTTCTCCTCTACAAATCAGTGCTTTTTCAGGTTACACCTTTCATCTTCCCGGTCACCCTCCGGTCCATTCCGGTCACCCTCGACTTCTGCCGTCGTCCACGTTCGCGTGAACGCGATCGTCTCCGGAGGTGCCGAGGACGAGGGCGGGGGCGTCGGATTCGCTGAGCCGGAGTCTTTCGCAAGACACACAGCGCACGCGCGTCCCGCGGCCCGCGCGCGGCCTTTTCTCGGCGGCTTGCTCCGGAGGTGTTTCAAACACTCACGAGTACCAGTACTATGTGGCGGATTGCTCCGGAGGCTTCATGAAAACATTGTGAATTTGGACACATGTCATTGCTCCAAGGCACCATGTCATTGCGTCTACGTTCTGTTGAGATCTTTGGCGCCCTCACACGCACGGAGGATTTGGGGATCCAACAGGGATGGGACTTGCTAAACACTCCAACGGGTTCGTCTATATATGGCCTTGATCTTTCAAGAAAAATACGGGAATAACCTGTCTAAATATCAGAAGGGGCACTCCTATAGAGCTGCAAATGTCCATATTTATATGCATAAAAACACGGTGCTATCATGCTCTCTTTACCTATATAGACTTTGTTTCAGCTCGCGCCTCCTTCTGAATCTCCGTGATGCAGGCCTGGATATATTCCTCACAGCCAGCAACGCTGTGCGACGGGGCTGTATAGCTGGCCAACACCCACACTCCCTGAGTCTTCATGGGCCTGGCCGTGGATGGCATGAGCCCGATTGATGACCCTGTTCCTCTACTAATAACAGTTGTATGTGTTTATTTTGTTTAACTTCCAATGCATGATTCCCAAGGGATCCAAGTACCTTGTCAGAAGTGTAGGTTTGGAGGGTTCAGTTGTACCTTCTGAGGATGTACCAGGAAGATCCAAACAGCATGTCTTTGTGGCCAGGATCGGTCTGAGGCAACATAGCATGCCGGGGGGTACCTTGGGATGCAGCACGTGCAGCACGTGCAAGCGATTCATCTCGGAATTGCAAAGACAGCAGCTATATATGGTTGGTTTCCAAAATGTCTACCACCTTAAACACATCTACAACCTTAAAAGTTTATCTAAGGTGAGACAGATGTGTTACCACCTTAAACACATCTACCACCTTAAAAGTTTACGTTTATCTATTTTTTTTGAGTAGGGCTTTTTGAGCGCAGTCCATATGCAAATCTACCTGTCTCAGAGGTCTGCAACGTCTGAAGCAATCCTGATTCCAGGGGTGTCATCGAAAATCTCCTGTTCTAAGTGGCTGGATATGGTGGGATCAGGTCAAAGAAGGTTTCAACAAGAAAAAAACAAACGCAATCAGCTTTAACATGCTGAATTCGTCCAATGATATATATTTTCTTGGCTATGATGTGTACCGGGATAGTTTTGCAAGAAATCCTCCCAATGACTTCTACCCTCTATGGTCATCTGCGCAACTCCCAAAAGCTGCGCGGTCGAACTCCATGCGCGCCTGGCCCAACAGTGGGGTAGACTCTTGATAAATAAACCATCCACACGAAGAGGTGTGTCAACTCAAATGTGGTGGTTCATTATATAATCAAGAGTCTACATTGATCCTAAATGACTTTTTTTCATCCCCTAACGATCCATGGTGGCGCATGTCTATGCATGGCCTACATGGCTGGTGCTTTTGGTTGGTGAAGGATAGTGAATGTATAGGTCATATACCATGGATCGTTTGGGGAACCCGGAAGAACGCTTTGCCTGAACGATGTTGCTCGGCTGTGCCGGAAGCACAAGCCACGGGCCCTGAACAGCTGGCGCTCGACCCCCGAGCTGGCTTGATCTTTTCAAGATGTCGACCAGACTCCAGACCTCACCAGTCCGAGATTCCCTTCCCACCGCTATGCAGCATCCCATGAACGCCACATCGGCCTTCAGAAGCACCCCAAACATCCAGCCCTCGCATGTCGCGCGATTCGTCTAGTCCGCACCCAACATAGTCAGCGCTCACTCTCGCGCACGCGAGCAAAGCACGGGTGCCCCGGCGGACTCGTTGCCGCGATGCGCGCGGATGCCCTTGACCATGGCCGTCAAGGACTTTTCAAAGACCTCGTGGGCGACGAGGACCAAAACGACGCCACGTGGTGTTGTGACGAGACCAAAACGCGCGTGTTTTCGGCGTGGGCACTGGGGACACCATATCATATTTTACTATACTCAATTGTACAGGCTAAGCAAAGGCTCAGGAACATATATATATATATAATCACACACAGCTGATAGAACTTGAGGGATGCCTACGTTTGTCACCCTGGAGCTGGTGCAGAAACCTTTTGAAGAGAAACACAAGGTTGGAGGCAAAAGCAGCGCATTGCCCCTCGGGAAAATAGACTCACTTGGAGGCAAGCAATCGCCCAAACAATCGCCATACATGGCCTATCCCATCCCCTATGGCCATACATGGGCCTATCTGTGCGATGTTTCTAAAGAGTCTTAGAGAGCCTCTCTTGGCATAACGTCCAACAGATCGATCCGTGTTTCTGCTGATCCGTGATCATCGAATCGCAGAAGTCCCTGCAATGGCCGTAGTTCCCACTGGACATGTCAACTGATCAGTTCCCATTTCCATCCATTTCCCCATCGGTCCAGTGTTTCTTGTCTATGCCATTTACGACCTTCATAGCTTGCAAATAGATGTAGACATGGTCATGTGTACTGTCAACAGGTTGATTCATATTATACATGTTTTTTCTTCGCGAAGCAAGCGAAGCACACAACCTCTGAAACATTATTCTAACACAAAAGCAAATTCCATCAATTGAGACAATCACAAAAGTGTCCAGCAAACGGTATCAGGCTTTGTCCATAAAGACACATTCCTTTGCGTTGCTATTTACGGGACCGGTTTGATCTCTGAAAGCGCAAAGTGGGTGTTCAGCCGATGACTCCTGAGAAAGAACACTTGTTTCAGTGCTTTGGGTTGTCCAAGAAGTAGAACTTTGTGGGTGGCCGGTGGCCTCTGGTAGCCTGATCAAATGTGGTCCTGGGTCATGGCACCCGCAGCCCAGTTCACCTAGTTGCTTGACCTTCTCTAGTCGTCTATGTTCATGTTTGGGAGAAAAAGAAAGGGTGCCCCGGTGCCATGACCATCATGACCCACAGCCATATTCATCACCTTTCAATCAGTCAAAGAAGCAAAACATCCATACTACAATATACTACAGCCAGCCCAGTGTTTTCGGATCCTCGCGCTTTTTCGATGTTCAAGTATACCTTAGAGTCTCTTGGAGCCTTCAAAATCCAAACCAGTTTCACTGAAAACACTGCCATGGATTGATGCACGCCGGAGGCGATCTGCAGGATCAACCAAGGCCCTGTATCGAAAACCAAGTAAAATGGATTGAGAGTAGATGGCGCAATCCGCAAGTTTGGCGGTTTACATAGACCCCAGCTTAAAGGACATCTTGCGGTTTGTGCAGTCTACTCTGAAACCACTCCTTCATGATGTACCGCAACGTGCCGCAACTTGCCGCCACACTCCACCAGGACATTGACGCCTCTTCTGCATTTGGCCTTGCAGCCAACCTTACAACTGTCCTCACGTCCACAGGACAAGCAGCGGCAAACCTATACCTCCACACAACGATGTCAGAAAAGCAGATCCTGATCCTCGACCGCCGGAAGACCAGTTTCAGATCCAAGCATCAAAACTGTAGGGTCCACTGTGCCACAGTTTTATTCCTTAAAAGTGTAGGACTGCGACACGCAAAACCATGCACTATCAAGGTGGACCTGGGGATGTGTCTCTTTTTGACATGGAATGTAAATCATCTGAGTTCAATCTGTGAGAACTGCCGGATCATGAAGGGTCCTCTCGTTCTCCCCAACGTTGGAACACCAATATGTCGTAGCTTAAGAATTCACAAACAAACACCAACCTTACGAACTACAATGGACAATATAGCGTCATAAACGAAAAACACATCACAAAACATCACCAAACTATACAAACGAACTGTATGTCATCAGCCACCAAGCGCCAAAACAGAACACTTCGGCCAGATGTGACCCTCCCAACCAAAAACGACACCGAAAAACACCGGTGGGCCACCACGGGAGGTGTGTTCGTGCCACCGCTCCGTGGTGGCATGGACCGCTGCGGAAGTCCCGGGACTCCGGGCCATGGTGGCGGATCTGGCGTGGGGCGTGCTTGGGTGGGTGGGATATGGTGGGATTGGGTGCTGCGCTGTTCGGTGTGGCTCACCTCACCTTCCGAATTCGTCGTCCTTCATGGCTGATGGCTTTTTGTCAGTGCCGAAGTGCCCAGCATGATGTACCTGGTAGAGGGGCCCGAGGGGATTGGGAGGGAAATGGACATTCCCGAGCACCGCGCACTTGACTGGAAGATGAGATCCTGTCGGGTGCTGGCCGCGTCTGCGGGGCACCCGAACCGGAGTGCTGGTAGACCGTTTTTTTCTAGACTCCAAAGGAACCTGAACATCTGAGGGGTATGAAAAATGGAACACCTGCAGGGTGAGGGATCAAGAATGAACAGAATCGACTGGGAGGTCAGGCTACAATGGAAAAGTTGTCTCCACTGTGAAGTGAAGGTATTATTTAAACAAACAGTAGATCCTAAAAAATAGACAGCACATCGATTGGTTGCTCTCTGTCAACTTCGCGATGGTTCCTGATCTCAAAGCATGCTGCCCAGCATCATACACCGGTACACGCTGAGAGCCCAAATGACTCGTTTTTACCAAACCCTAAGACCCCAACCGGACTCGGGGCGACCCTGGCCAAGGGCATCCCAAAACCCTGTTCTTACACGGCGAAGCATTGGGATGTGCACCCAACGCGGAAGCCTCTTCCACAGTGCACGTCCAGCAGGAACACGGCGGCCGAGCCAAAACACCAAGAATGAGCGGAGGAAGCTGAACGATGTGGGCCTTCCTCTATATCCCAGAACTTCCTTGTTGACACATTTTAACCACGAGTCGTCGCTGTGTGGACAGGGACATGTCAAACATGGAGTTCTGCCTGCCCTTGGACTAGTGACTCTAGTGACTTTTCGCATTCATGTATGGTTCGATCATGTTCTAACCATCAGCCGGGTTTAGATGAACTCTAGTCCTCACCAACGAATTCATAATCAACAGAAACACGTGCACGCGCCATCCAACCGCCACTCCAACGTTACCAGCAGGTACCGCACCTGCTACCCGCTTCTCTCTAAGCGGCGGTGGAAAAAGCGTGGGGCGGAAGGCGCGGAAGGCGTGCGCCGTGAAATGGAAACTAAATTCTTGCGGAAATGAGCCGCATACGTTGAATCTTCCAAGTAGGGTGTCTCAAACACTGGAGTATTTGTTGCTCAGTCAAGTCTCTGAATAACAGCTTTCGAATGCGTGGGGAGCAGGCATGTGTTTCCAGTACATCCTAGTTTGGGCCCGTGAGGAGTTTCACAAGACTTGAGTTTTAATTTGAAGGCCTTGCTGGAAAGCCTCAGCAACTTCACTTTCTTTTCCATGACCAGTCTCACTGGACAATTCGATCTCATGCACTGATCTTCTATCCACTTGACCTTGAGCCAACAAATGCGGACCGTGATCACGCACAGCACAGGATGTAGAAACTCTAAAGCTCTGAGGGCTCTGGGCTTGTTTGGGCCCTAGAAGTTGTTGGACTCTCCAATTGTATACCGAAACACAACCTCTCTGGGACTGGCATATGACTCCAAATCAGTTACAGTTGGGGTGGTTGGTAGGTGGTGGGTCCATGTGGTACGTACTCCAGCCCCATGGAGTTCTCTATAGCTACTGGGCCGAGTTTTGTGGTGTTGATTCACAAAGAATCACCGGTAGAGAAGCCGAACCAATACACAGACACACACACGTTCACATGTTCGCGACGTCTGACGGAAGCGCGTCGACGCGAGAAGTCCGACGCTGGCTGTGCCCATCGATCCACTGGTCACCCGGAAACTCGAGAGCTTCGGCACGAGGATCGACCCAGGTTTGGTGGTTTCATAGATGGTTTGTATAGACCCCCATCTAGAAGACGTCTGGGAGTTTCTGCAATGTTTCTGCCATCTAGGCAAACTCTGAAACTGAAACCAGTGTCTATAGCCCAATAGCAACTTAAGAAATGAATAACTATAGCAACTTGAAGGAGATCTAGTTTCACCGGCCTGCAACTTGTGTGGGGCAAACCCCCGCGCCTTGCCGCAAAGCGAACGTGTTGCCGTGTGGCTCCGTGTGGAAGAAGGGGAGACTCCAAACCCTGCAGGTCACGTCGTTCGTGAAAGGTCAGGTCCATTGGTCTGACCTCACCTATACTAGGACATCCTAAGGCTAAGGGGCTTCTATTAATAGCCCCTTAGATGTTAAGGTGTCCATTGACCACCCCTTGTGGGTCCTGGTACTGTTTTTGTATATAGGTCTGCCTTGAAACCCGAAGAAGCTGTTGCCACTCTGCTCGGGACTTAGGACTTAGGACTCTGCCGCTCGCTCCTTTTGGGCCTCTCTCGGAGCTCGAAGCTTCGTCGCGCAGACCGCGAGGTCTCGTCGCCTCCGACGGGTTGGGCGAAGCCCGCCCGACGGAGCTGGTGGCCGGGGGTGAGACGGAGGTGACGAGGAGACCCAGCCTGATGACCTTAAAACACATCATGCCAAGCCGCGATGGATTCAGGAAGTCTTCTTTTGGCAATACACACATACCCATGCACACTATGGAATTCTAATTATATGTTATAATAGGGAGGCCCCCGGTTTGACCACCTCGAAGAAGGAGACGCATAACACTGACTGGACCGAAACACACACACAACATGAGTATGTATCATCGAGCAAAACTCTGTACGGTGGGATTCCTTCGCTGTTTGATGTCAAAGAAGAACGACTAAACTGGTCCATTGGAATAGGTAGATCCTACTGCCTTGTTGCTTCGGGCATGAGGGTCGGGGGGTCAATACAACCAACCATACCTGGAACTAACCAACCTGGTGTCAGCCAACCTGGTGCTCCTTCTCTTGCCTGGTGTCAGCCGTATCTGAACATGAAGAACTTGGTGCCGGTGCTTGACACAATTCGGACACACGTGTGTTCGGACACAAAGGGTTCGGACCAGCAGTTCCAAGCGGAGTGCGGTCCATGGAGGTTCGGGGTGCCCCACCGAGGCGTGTGGTGACTTTTGGAGGCTTGTTTTTGGATAGTTCTTGCATGTTCTGAAACCATCCGAGGTGGTCATGAAACCACCCCTTGCAGTGAACTACTGGGGAGATGCGCCAGCGCTGGGGTTCAGGTGGAGTATGGCTCCCATTGAGGGTGCACACATATTGGCGTGCAATAATGAGTAAAAAAAAAATGTAAAGTAACTATAATAACAATATATATATTATATGTAAAACTAAACTTTTTATGGTATGCTTTCATGTTCAAGACACACACACACACACACAGAGTCTTGACCCGATAAAACAAGAAAGTGGAAGTAGACTTCTTGCTGTAGGACTTTTGGGATATTAAGAGGGGTGAGGTCTCAGACTGTTCCTGCACTAAAAGGTCAAGATCCACAAATGAGAAACGCTGCCTGCGGTCGCGTTCTGCGTGGGTTCCACATTTGGGTCCACGTGGGCGACATGCGGCAGCAAAGTGGTCAAGAAAACTCCCAAGCCGGTGCTTTGGCGCTGTGTGAATTAGATGTAATCAAAGGGTATACCCCCAGAAGTGTATTGTTGATTCATTTTGCAACACCACAACTTGGAGTCATACTCTACTACCAGGCCGGGGTAGTTCAATGAGATGACTGGACTCTCAGTGTTGGGTGGTTGATGCCAACCCCCCTTCTAACTCCGTCGGGTGACGCGTCTGGCGTGAGGCGCAAAAAAACTCCAACTCATCGGGATGTCGGGGTGTTCTACTAGTAGCTTCTTGTTACTAGTAGTAAGGCCAGGAGCTACTAGTAGCTTCTTGCTCCTAGTAGCGACGACCTTTGCTACTAGTAGCTTCTTGTTACTAGTAGTAAGGCCAGGAGCTACTAGTAGCTTCTTGCTCCTAGTAGCGACGACCTTTGCTACTAGTAGCTTCTTGTTACTAGTAGTAAGGCCAGGAGCTACTAGTAGCTTCTTGCTCCTAGTAGCGACGACCTTTGCTACTAGTAGCTTCTTGTTACTAGTAGTAAGGCCAGGAGCTACTAGTAGCTTCTTGCTCCTAGTAGCGACGACCTTTGCTACTAGTAGCTTCTTGTTACTAGTAGTGTATTTCCGTTCAAAACTGGGAGCAACACTTGCAATTGTAGGAAGAGTTGCAGTTCAACACCCTGCTCTATTCAACGGATCGGGCTTGCATTTTCACAGAATCGACAAAAAGACTTGAATTAGTTATGAATATATGCACATATTTTAAGCTATTGATAGCTACTGTATAAGGTAGTAAGTGTGCATTGACAAATTGAACTTTCTCCACCCAATCAACTGAAACATCGTGCAAATTTGCAGGTTGTTGGGTGTCGTTCACTTTTGCAGGCAAAGCACCGAGTCTGGAAACTATGGCAGCAGCTAGGCCACTCAGGCAACCAAGAAGCGACTTTGTGAGCCTGGCATGGCAACGCCTCTAGGCGAAGGATGGCGAATGCATGTGTCAGTGCCTACAAGGAATGCCTTGGTCATCCAAAACAGTGGATAGAAAATGGATCTGTGTTTGGAAACCAGTCGGAAAGCTGAATTTTTGGAATGTTCTAGATTCTATCAACTGGTTTCGATTATTCACTGGTTTGGATGACATCGGATGACTATCATCACTTCCTTGAAATTATTTACGGCCACCCCAAGACCGCAAAATCAGGCTTTTACAGCCAAGCCTCGTTTCATGAAGGCTGGTTCTCCCTTGCGGCTCGATCGCCCTCGATCACCCTCCATCACACGTTTCATGAAGGCTTCCACGAATCGGTCTGCACTGGTCTACACGGGTGGGCTTGGCTTGTTGCATGTTCCATCACCTGCGTACGTGCTCATGGAGAAACACTGGGCACAACATCCCCTGCGAAGAGTGGCCACTTTTGGAAACGGTACCTGAGAGTCACTTAGTTGGTTGAGTATGTACCTGACTTCTGGTCTGGCTCACCAGCTGCAGTCATTTGATCTGTGATCAGGCATTTGAACTTCCGGGTACCTCAAAAGCCGATCCGGGATGTGAGACCTAAGACCGGGTCTCACCTCCTCTCCACTTTTTGGGAGGGGAGCGATCTGCGGCCTGGGTGTTCCGGTGATCAAGCGGTGACCAACTGGTATCCGAAAGGTCATTTGGCTTCAGGAGGAGGTGCGGGGTCATGGTTTTCCTTCTTCGCCTCAATGGACCCACGGCACCGAGGAAAAGAGTCTCTCTCCCAGTTTCGGTCGGGGTGCCATGGAGGTTACGGCCAGGGACTCTCCCCTGTCACATGCACTCCACACCATGGACTCAACACCCAAGTCCATGGGACACTCCTGGAGTCAGGGTGCCCAAAACCACGAACAAGTCCATGTGAGTGAACCTGGAGTGAACCTCCTCCTGAAGCCAACCACCTTATGGGTCGATGTTGGATACCCGGTTTGGGTCACCATGGCAACGGAACGCCCAGGCCGCAGATCGCCCCGCACCTCCCACCGCCGGACTGGGACATCCGCAGAAACGGCTCGCCTCCAGCGTCTCAAAGGGTGCTCACCTCAATGACCTGTCGATTGCTCGCTCGACGCGTCTCATTTTTTGGAGTGTCCTGGGCCCACTGGGGACCTGGCACACTGGGTTCCACATATCAAGTAATAAATCTTGTACATGACTTACACTAATATAGGATGTCTGAAGGGGATTGTAGACATTGTAGGTCATTGATGAGGGGGAATGTAGGTCATTGATACCTCGGACTATCGTATCAGGCTCCATGTCATCAAATTCACGACCACATTTGTTAAATTATAAGTCATTACATGTCATTACTTTACACGTTTTGGCAGTTATGCACAGGGCGGTTTCAGGGTAGAAGCTGGCACTGGCCACTCTCAAGGGGCTACTCTTTGAGGGGCGCCTGCACATGCTACACTCCCTGAAGTAATCATCGAAATGGAGTTCACCACCCACCTGTTTGGTCTTTGGATGATCATCCGAGAAGACTCGGGGCCATGCCATCTAATCTTCCAACAAACTCTGAGGGCCGCTCAAACCACTCACGACAACCCAGGCCTCCTCATCATCATTGAGAGCCCTTGGTTGGACACGGGCACGATCGTGAAATCCGGGTGGACGGACTTCGACCTCATCATTAAGAACTATATACTGATTACTGGTGTGCGAAGGAAAGCTAACTTAGTCTTCTAAGATCTACGAAGTGTCCTCTGCCACCTGGGTCAAAGGATGTGGGTCCGAGCCACCTGGTTCCACCTGCCTGTGACCACTGGTTTAACCAGGGGTCAAAGACTCGCTGTGCGCTGGTCGGTGCCCCCAGAAAGGTTCACTTGGCGGCCCATGAGTGCTGAAGCTGGTGAAGCTGGATCCACGATTGTTGAGGTGCATCAACCATCAAGATTGTTGGTGTGAGTATATGTGAGTTATTCAATCTGGTCACCCAGTGATGGTTTTGATCAACCATCCGCAAATCCGACCGTATCAAAGTTTCTGGAGTGTTCAGGGGAGATCCACTGGTAGTGCAGGGTACTCTATTGAAGAACCCCTTGGAAAGTGCTGGTTGCTTCATTTTCGTCGTCTCTTGTCCAAGCAGTGAAACACTTATCACTCCGCTTCACAGGTGCGCCTTTCCCCCCACTTCACTCCAGTCAGGAAGCCTAAACAACCAGAAAGACCTGGATGTTCCCAGAAACATAGGATCTCACTTGCCATCTGTTGGAACAACTGGGTTGTAGAAGAAAATACTCTTCCAGTCTGGTCCATTTTCAGGTTCCATGTGGGTCTCTTCCCGGGTGTATATTGGAACAACCATTGGTTTTTGGTCGTTTTCGGGTTCCGAAGTGCGTGGCGTTGATTTGCAGATTGGTTTTCCGCAAGCGAACAAATGGGAAACCTGCTCTCCAAGAAGCCGGGAAAAGACACAGTTCTGTGCTGACAAAGGGTCTAACCACCGAACCTGAGGATATGTATGGGCCAGGAACCCTAGGAATTGTTCACCAATTTTTTTGGAGTTCTGTTGCCATTGGATCTTGAGCCTCCACGATCGTAGGTGGATCCAAGTTCTAATCCTTTGGACGTGGGCCAGTCACTTGTTTCAAACTTTTCTGGTGGAGGGTTTCGTCCATGACGAGAGCTTAGATAGTCACTCCTTCAAAAGAACCCGAGGCAGCTGCCACACGGACATGTTCAATTCTGCATTTGTTCGAACCCTATGTTCCCCTTCTTCCGGCTCTTGGCACAAAGCCCGAGCTTTGGATGATGCAAAAAGTGAATCCAAAGAGTTAAAGCCTTTGAGTGTGAACAATCAGTATTCCAACTACCAAACAACCCACACCTCAATTGTTCCCTTCACCCTTCAGAACTTGATTGTCCCATCCCATCATTCATCATCCCATCTGTTCGATTCACCAAACACTCACACACTTGTTCCCACCAGTGGGCGCACACCATTTTCACAAGACTACATTCATATACCCCCCCCAACACCCATCCGGCCTTCAAGGAAAATAAACCATTCAACAAACTCTCTGCCACCCCGGCGAGCGGTTAAGTGTTCTGCCGTGTGGCTCCGGCTGCGCCGAGGGGACCTTCGCGTCCAGCGGCGTTCCCGCGGCATGCTCCATGGGCTCCTGCCCATCGGAAAACGGTTGGTGGCCATCAGAAAACTCTGTGAGTTCCTGCCAGGACATACCATGCTGCGACGCAAAAAAAATTATCCCGGCAAGAGACCCCAAACAGTGTGTGTGTGTGAGGTCTATAAGCAGAAAGTCTAGAGATCTAGACGCATTGGGGTGATGAAGGTGGAGATCGTGGTGATGGTGGCAGTGGTGGTGAGGGTGAGAGTGAGAGTGTGAGAGTGTGTGTGAGTGAGTGAGTGAGTGTGTGTGTGTGAGCGAGAGTGGGGACTGGGTGTGAGTGAGAGCGATTGTGAGTGTGAGCGTGCGCGAGTATGAGTGAGAGCGAGAGGTGGGCCTCTGAGAGCACAAAGTGCTGCGCCTGCCGCGAAATCTGCACTTCGAGGTTCACAAAGCGCTGTGCTTGCCACGAAATCTTGGTCTTGTCAATGTCTAAATACCATTCTCGCAGCGCACTCAAACCGTACGCCGCTTTCAGCATTCGTGCCACTCCATTCGGCGGCATCTGCAATCCAGCAGCCAGTTCAGCCACGGGCTGAAGGAAGATGTCTCTGGACTTCGGGGTCTCTCCTCCTTGAAGAAACGTACTCTTAGCATCTGCTTTCCATTGAGGCCACCGACGGTGGCAGGAGAGCCACAAAGAAGTTGGCGTGATCGCCTCGTCAAGGTGGGCGCACATGTGTTTCCAGCATCTCCAAATCTGGATCGCTGTATCCGAGCAGCACAATCCTGGCCTTGCATTTCACCTTAATGGGGTCGTCATCGACCTTTTTGAAGACCAGCGCCCAGCGAGTCCTCGTCAAGCGGCCAGGAGGACCAGGAGGAACAATTCCCACGAAGCCCTCGCGCACCTTTTGACCAAGCCACTGGTCAACTTCCAGCTGTTTGGCGTTGGCCATTGCAGCTCGTTGCGTCTTGTCCAACGTGGCCCATGAGACCTCGGCACCTTTCTGGACAGACTTGGCAATGAACTTCGACGGATTCTTCAGCACTTTCTTCGATTCGGCTTCGGAGCTGGGTCACATGCCTCATCTACTACCAGGAAGGTGCGTGCAGTGTCCTTTGCTTCACATGCAGAGGTCGGTCTTCAAGTACATGAGCTCTTCGGGCACGTCGAAAGGCTTGTTAAGCTTCAGTCAAAGTGTCCTCCGACAAACGCTTCAGAGGCAAGTAGGAGGGATCTTCGACTGCCATCAACTTCTGCAGTTATAGCTGTTCTTGAACCATTTCTTCCACGAGACGGTCGTCCTGATCATTGTTCCTCATCGTCAGATGAAGGGACGTGAGGCAAAGCTTCGGCTGGCCTCGGAGCTGCCTGATCTCGTGGTTCGGCAGAATCTCCTCTTGCTGGTCTTGAGGAAGCTCGGCCACCTCTGCTGTGACTTCTCCTTGAAGCTCTTGCTGGTGTTCTTGGTCTTGGGCGTTCATAGACATGAGTCAGATCATGTCAGATCTTATTGTCCTCCATCCAGTGAGCGACCAAGTGCAGCCACTGTCCAAGGCAAAGTTGGTGCTTCTGTAGCTTCAGCTATGAGCTTCTCACGTTCTGTTGCATGGCGCAGCTGAGTGCTATGAGCTTTCTTCAACCGGTTGCCGGCCACGATCCATTCGAGGTTCACAAAGCGCTGCGCCTGCCACGAAATATGCGCTTCGAGGTTCATGTGGCTGCCACGAAATCTGCGCGTCGAGGTTCACAGACTGCTGTGCCTGCCACAAAATCTGCACTTCGAAAAGTGCCGCACGTGCCACGAAATCTGCAAACGAGCCACATGTCCAAAAGTCACGGTTCACTGCACCTGTCACGAAATCAGATCGCCTCGAAGATCACGACCATGTCCAAAGCACTGCACATGCCATGAAATCTGCACTTCAAAGTTAAGCCGCTCCGATCCGTTGCACCTGTCACTAAAAGTCGACTTTGAACAACCAAAACATGAGGTTTCCCTTGTGCCTGCCACGAAAAGTGACCGCCATGTACAAAAATGCGCACGGCACCACAACGAGAGCGCAGTCGCGACAAGCACCCGCCGCCGCCACCCAGATTTCGCGAGCCTGCGCAGTCGAAATGCACTTGGAGGATATCGAGAAGCATGAATGTACTGTAAATAGCAGCGAATTAGCCGGTCACGGCCGCGCGCCCCAGCGATCTAAGCACAGCTGCTTAACCATTACCGTAAGAACTCCTAAGTGTGTCGCAGTCGTGAGCGCGGACCCGGTGGAATGGACATGGTCGGCCGCGACCTCGGCGCCGTCCTCCCATCGAATGGGCCGGTCTTGTTGCCAGGAGCCACGGCGAGTGAAGCCCTGCGGTGCGAGTACAGCAGTGGGGGGCGACGAGTGAGGTTCTGGGAGCTCGGAGCGAAGCCGGAAGATGGAAGGAGTGATGCTGAGTTGCTGGGAGTTGAAGCCGGAAGACACCATCTTCTCACCCATAGGGTAAACAAACCATCTCCCTAAAGATCCTGAAGGTCCTAAAGCAAAACCAAGTTGGAGAAACATTGGCACGACGTGAAGAGGACAATGCAGCCCAAAAGGCTGAGGATTGGACAGTTCCGTAAACACGACAAATAGGACTGTCACCTGGGACTGTCGTATTTTCCGGTACAACTGACTGTCACTGACTTGAACTGTCACTAGGACTATCGTATCAAGTCAATGGAACTGTCACTTGATTTGGGGGATCACTGTAGGCTTCCATACATGGAATGTCCAAGACCAGCATGTTTTCATTTGTATCTACTCCAACCAGCTATGATCTCCAACGAGCAGCAAAATGCACAACCACTGAATATAATTATATAGGTGATCCAACATGGAATTAACATGTCCTAGGTGGAGTCATGGACCTGTGACAGTGAAGTACTGATAGAGCGCCTGGCCTCGCCTGGCCTTCTCAAGACTCAAACGTTTGAAGCTGGAGCTGTGAGAGCCCTGGGATGAGTTCGGCAACTACAAGTAATCCCCTCATTGCTTGTCTGCTTGGCATGCTTGGCTTCCTCTCTGTGGGCCCTCTCCGCGCACGGCTGCAAAGATCACCATGTGCAGGTTGACTGACATCATACCAACTCGCTTACAACCCCTAAACCCGCCTCGCAACAAACCTCCTACTCCTCATTCTCCCATTGATTGGGTTGGGTCGACCCCCGTCTGCTGTTCGCCTTGGCGTTGGTGTAAACGCCCACACCATGTCTTCGCCCAGAGACCTGGGCCGAAGACGCGCAGCACGCAGACGAGCGAGCGTCCGACGTGGCAAGGCTTGCCTGGCGGAGGGGGAGATTGGTCCCTAGGGCTCCTGGCCTACCTCCTGAGGTTCAGTGGGCCAGGGGTGGGTCTACCGGGGGTCGTGCTCTAACTACAGGTCCTCGGTGCTTGGAGCCCTAGGGGGTACGTTGTAACCCTCTGCGAAGTGAACTCCCCAAGTGTTTTTGTTTCGTTCGATGTCCCGGGCTGCTATCTCCGGCAGCCCACCGGCAGCCCGCGTGAGATGGGGGGTGGACACGTATGGACATGCCTTTGTCTTCGGAAGTCCATCTCCAGTCGACCTCCCAAGAACTCATTCCGACCCCCTCAGTCGTCCTGAAAAAGCAAACGAGGTCAACCTTATTCCACCAGTTCTGCCTGTTCTTGTTTAGTGGAGAAACCCATGTTTCCCCCAACAGAAGGCTGTGCAGTTTATCCACTTTTCTTGCGTATACTCGTTTCAATGTTTTCCAAACAATCAAACTCCTATGTTGCATTCCTTGGGCTCAATTGCCTTCGTTTTTCTGGTGGGTGGTTTCAAGAATGAACAAAAACCTGACATGGTCAACCTACCCTGGTGAGTTTGGGACTCCGGGTGCCATGACCCACAACCAAACATGTCAAAAGGTCCAATCTCGGTTGACCTTTCACCAGGGTTGGTTGACCATGTCACGCTACGTCTCTTCTGGTCATTCGCCAGATATTCCGCAGAATCCGGGCCCGAACCAACACCCGTTTCGGACCAGGCCCCGCGTGCCACGGACCAACGGGTCCGCAACCCCTGCGTGCCGTGAACGATTCGGTCGACCCAAGCCCACGGACCCATTGCCCCTCGTAGCGCCGGCCATCCTGAAATGGGCCAAGCCATCGTAGCGCTGGATAGCACATGATAGCTACAGTAGGTGTGCCCAAATAGAAAACATATGTATCATTCTAAGGATAGGAATAATATATAACATACAATAGATAGACAAATAGAGATAGATAGAGAGATGATGGAATATGTAAGAAAAACATATACTTTAGCTAATGGATGATGATGGATGTTCTTTATGTTAAACATATATTGCAATGAACTCTTGGCTTTCATAAGGAAGAATGAGTTCAGCGAAAGGCGTTCAGTCACAGAAACTGTCGATGAGTTCCGCTCCCTTCGATGTGTTCTTGTCGTCCAAAACAAGAGTTAATTCCTTTCGCCTGATGTTGTTTTCAAACATTGTTTTCAAACATAGTCTTCATCTTAGGAATTTGGAAACCAGTGTAGCCGCAGCTTGTTCTGTTGCACATCAAGTAAAACTTGCAGTCAACCCTACACATTGGGACTATGGCAAACAAAGCTGCATTGTAACTGCACATATTTTACACTTGCACCACGATCTCCTTCAGGAGAACCTTTATGATCCCTTTTGCAAGTCCGGTTCTTTGAAAAACTTTCGACCCAAAAGGGGTGAAGCAAACCCGTTGAGTGCAGAAAACCGACCCTCGATGGGGAAGTTAACACTCCTTCCTGCTGTTGTAAACCACATCGTTTGACCGATGGCATGTTGACATGCATTTTAGCATATATATATATATGCGTTCCATTCTGAACCTCTTGATCCTTAACTTGGTTTGCAAGCGAAGACGACCTTTCACGTATCCAACTATCGACCATTCACAGGGGTATGTGTTCAGTACCAAGTCCAAACACAAGGCTCGATCCCATGGCTCGTCAACGAAAGGACACAACCCTAGGGCTCCTGGCCTACCTCCTGAGAAGGTGGTCAGGGTGGGTGCCAGGGGGTCTAACCACCTTCTGAGCATATGGTCGGAGCCCTAGGGCAAAATCTGGGTATGTTCATATCAACATCTGGTAAAGAGGCATGTCGCTTGACCAGCCAAAGAGGTGAGACAGTCGTATCAAAGGCCTGGCAATTGGTTCATCCTTCTGACCGTCTTTTTCAATATGTTTTTCCTCTACATCGCCTCGATTCAAGAGCAGCATCGTTGCCACTCTCCTGACTCCCAAGCCATTTCCCATGAACAATTCATGACATAGTGGGGAAACCAACTCCCTCCCAAACAAGTTTTGCAGGTGATTTGGTGCTTCCTGGCTATGTCGCCATGCCCAAACCCGTCCCAGCTCATCTACCCAGCTTGTCCCGACCTCCCTCGCAGCCAGTCCCACGCAGCTCGCGGCTTGCGCGTTCACACGCCCGCGCGACTCGAGTGAGACACGCGCCTGCCATGAGAAGGTGCCTTGACCGTGTTTCCGGTCCTGCCACGGCCGCGGCGGAACGGACACCCACCCGGAGAAAGCCGCCCACCGAGCGTACCGGTCGGGGAATAACCCGCGTACCCGGTGCGTTGCGAAGCGGGACGGTCCGCAGCGTCCGCAACGAGAAGCAGTTCGTTTCTCAGTATAAG
>CAXIVM010002206.1:0-24536 GCA_964035705.1 Porites rus | reverse complement strand
AAGACCAATCGAAAGAGCTTACTGCCTAAAACGAGCTTGTTGGAGTGACTTCTAGGGTATGCGAAGGTTGTTTTGTCAAAGAGGAAGTGTAGTCAACAATCCTCCGACCGGACAATGGAGAAGGGGCACACGTAGCTCTACTTCAACAGTCCCTGGCGACGGCGACAGTTTCTAGCACTTTTGGGATAAGTTGGAGATCTACCACGACGTACGTTACTAGCAAGCAGCCAAAGCTACAGTGCTGGAACGCCTTGTCTTCAGTTGCCCAGGGGCGCCGGGGGTTAATAGTTAAGCAAAACTCCTGCACCACCCAACGAGGAAGCACCCAACGGGGTGGCTGGGGAGGCAACAGCGCCTCCGAAAACTCCACGTCATCAGCAATTCTGTTTATAGACTCAGTTGTGATCCCTTCGCACTAGAGGACTCAAAAGTCAAAATCACTCAGATGGGAGTGGACTTCGCCGTGTCATTCGTGCACTATGGTGTGCTGGCTGCCGCTGGGGGGGCAGCCCTGCAACACTTGAGCAACTATGAGTTCTGGGGCGCAGCGGTATGACAGCTCCACTCTCATACCAGGGACCGTGCTGCCAAGGGTGGAGACTGAGAACCACCGCTGTGCATGCCCCCTTACCTTGCTTCTCCGAAAGGCAGTTGTCTCCATGAATTTGCTGAGCTTAACCCAGGTTCTCCAGTCCTTACGTGCGGAGCGCCCTCTGCGAGGATGGGCACCTGCTTTGTTGCGGAGCCGGGGCTTTGGCCTGGGCGTGCCAGACTTTTGGTGCCCTCGTTGCAATGCGGAGCTTGACAAATGCAGCTATCATGCACAAAAGGCATTGAAGGAGAAGACGTGCCTGCTCTTTCCGCGGACCATCCCAGACCTTTGATGACCCACCGGCAACCTGCAGCCCTAGGTTGCCCACCATCGGCTTTCATACGGCTTTTCTTTTGTGCACTTGACCTTGTTCTAGTTGCAGGAGACCCCGACCTGGGCCTCAAGCCCCCCGCCTGCACTACCCCACAGAGAGTGAGCAATCGTGGGTTGGGCTCGGCACAGGCCTTGGTAGTGAAGTGTACAGTTTGCAACTCCCCTTTTCAATATGTGTCTTTCCGTGCCGTGTGTGCAATCCGGCCCTTTGCCGTGGTGACTTTTCATGAATTTTGCTAATGTCCGTTGAAATACCTGACCGGGGTGGTTGCGCCGAAGGCTTCAGTGGCCCTTTGTGGTGTAGCTGGTGTCCAGCAACCGGTTTACATTTTAGACTGTGTTTATGTTATTGTTCAAATGGGACGCTTCTCCACATTGGCTTGAGACGATCGGATCGCTTTGGGATGCTATGAAAGAAATTGAAAGAATCTGGGCAGGTCAAACCAAACACGGTAAGGGCAAAAAAAGGTTCACCTCCGGGCTTTTTGGGGGAAGAACCCGGGTGCCTTCTGAAGACCTTTGTTGGCCATGAAGACGCTCACAAGAGGCACTGGGGCTTGGTTGGAATCATTGCATTTTTGGTGCGAAAATCCAGAGATCTGGCAACATCACTCACATTCGCTAGATCAATCTTATCACCTACATACTCTATGGACAAATTCCTGCATCATCCGAGAACCACCATTCTTTTCAGCTATGATTTTTATGTATCTTGAATTGTGGATTTGTAGAAAGCCACCAGGAAGGCTTCGCCATCTTCGCCGGTCCAAGTGTACCACCTGAAGTTTGTTGGGAATCGTGGCTTCCCTCGCAGCCTCCGGTTCGCCTGCCAACACCAGGCGACCGGTTCATCATCGAAACCCAGGCGGGAAACGTAAGGTGCAGACTGTGCTGGGCCATGTGGCAGGCCTCGGAAAGTGTTTTGAGGGGTGGAAAAGGACATTTCATGCAGAAATCGTCCAACTTACGCACGTTTTGAACCATCTCACTTGCCCAACTCTGTGGAAGTAAGTGGCTAGCTCATTGGTTTGAGTAAAAATCATTGGATCAGCGCATGTTTTACCAAACTGACACGCTTATTCTCTTCCACGCCCGGGGTCTTAGCATTTTCTGTGGCAGGCTAGTTTTGCCAGCCACAAAACTAACATCATCGAGCCCGGTTCAACATCCAGCGTTCTGCTGGATGATGGGCTTCATGGGCTGCTCAGGAAGTCCTTGCGCCAAAAAAAGTTGGAGGTGGGGCCCCGCCGCCTTGCCTGGCGGATGATGGAGTTGATGAGGTTGAAAGACCAAACCAATGATTTGATGGTGCATTGAATCATGTATATATATATATTATGTAATAATTATGATAAATAATGATTGATTTAACCATCCATAGACTGTAGGACTGAGAATGGTTCTCGCAGTCATTTTGGGCGGGATGGTTTGGTATGATTTAATCATCTATCGGTGGAGTCATCTACGGATATCTACGGTGCTTGTTTCTAGAGAGTGAATTTTGCCTTATATTTGATCCTATTTGCTGATGTTTGGTCTCAAGGGATTGGGTTCTGACTTCATGATGATTCATCAAGCTGCAGCTGCTACCGTGATGGAAGTGGACAACCCCCTGTTTGTAGAGCAGGGACTTCCGTCATCCAACGGGCGCCATCCACTTTCATGATTGTTTCATCCTATTGTCCTGTGAACTTGGGAACTCGGCTTTGAGCACCTTTCATGCCCAGATCATGTGAGTGGTTGCATCGAACATGTAATATAACTCGTCGCAAGATCACAGGAGCTCCTCGACAAAAAGCCTCGTGTGTCGAGAGCTGGTTTGTCGAAAGCCGGGGCACCCCTTTGGACTGGCACACCGTTTGTCGGCTGATCCCGCCTCACCAGTGGAAAGAAAAACGAAGACAAGTCGACTTACATGCTTTTACGTACTCTTATTTACATACTCTTACTGTTTACTGCATGGCCTGACATGCCGTAGTTCCTGCAGATCAGTCGGTACAGTGTACCCATGAGACGTTGCCAAGACTTCTGTCGAACGTGCCTTTCTGGCAAATTCCAGGTCCCCACAGGCGCGAGAAGGTCCTTCTTTGAGCCTTTTTTTGTGTCCGAGTGCACCACCTGAAAGGGCCTTTCCGAATGACGTCACGGACGTCGCTATTCCAGGACGACGTCGCGACCGCGCAAGCGCCAGGGAGACGAGGCGATGTTCCTCCAGGAACTTTAGGCCAGAGGGCAGCGAGGCGTTGCTTTCCTTTGGCCGGTGATGTGGCAGAAGTGCCAAAATTGATCAAAATTGCATTAAGAGACTCATAGGCTGGCTATGACCCCGTCTCGTGCTGACTTTGGATGTTCAATTTTCTTACACGTCCTGTTCAAGTTCAGAATGAGCCATTCAGCGTTGTACACAAGTGAGGAGGACAGTTTGCACGAAACCATGAGGCCAGCAGCCTGGTTGAGTTACGGGTGTATGAGATGATGCTAAGATGCGGGGTGGGTTAGAGTGGCACCATGAAGGGGTGTGGCCACCTTGGATGATTGGCCATGGAATTTCTGGCCTTCGGACCTTCAAGCATCCGTCAGACCGTTTCAGAACCTCAGAACTTGGCATGTTCACTAGGTGATGGTTTCGGATGTTTCTATGTTCAACCTTTACTTGGGATGATTGAAGCCACTGACTCATATTGTTCAAGTGGGTTGAAAGCACCAATTCAGAGGTTGCGAAGTTCCAGGCAAACCTCGACACCACTTCTGAAGACGGAGTCAAGAGTCCAGAGGGATAAATCTATATATATATATATATCTTGTGCACCTGACATTGTGCTTCACCCGGAAAGTTCGCCTTGCAAACACCTTGCTGGCTTTTCCGATGTGAAGTGTGGGGATGGTTGTTGGTGGAAGATGTTGTTTGGTCAGTCCATAGATTATATATTGCAAACACAGCCATACTTTAGCCTCCTTTAGCCATGAATTACAAAATGTGGCCCAACATCGGGGTTGATCGAAAAGGTTTGCGCACAACACTTCACATGTTTAGTTGGAATACAAAATCCGTCACGACAGTCCACTATTTTTACACCCAAGTATAGGTGTATGTCGCTTTGCAAGGGTTGCACCTCCCAAACTTCCGTGCTCCAGGCGTCCTTTGAGACGTGAAGCAACTTTTGAAATGCTAGGGGTGCTCCCTACATGATGCCTGAATGCCTGATGCAGTCAGCCCTGTCAGGTGACCTGTTGAGGTTGATCATTTGCCTTCTATGGGTTTGAGATAATTTAAAATTCACTGGGATTGTAGGCCTACGGCAAGCAAGAGACAAATGAGCTGGAACATGTTCTCAAATAGAGGTTTTTAGTTTGATCGAAACTTTTGTGGTTAATTACCACATTGGAATGAGGAGGTCATTGGTTGGACTACCTCTCAAGGTCTCTCACTCAGTGAAAAACGGGTGCGCTGCTGGTCAAGCATTGTGCTCATCAGGCCACCAATTATAGCCCGGAGAACCGATTGTAATGTCCTTGAGGGGTCCTTAATTATTTTCTACCAATGGCTTCTTTATAATTTTGGTCCTTTGCAGCTGTCCCTTTTCAGATCGTTCGTTCAAGTGATTCTGACCTGCTGCTCAAGCTGTTGTTGAAGCTGCCCTGGTTGAGAGCCCAAGTGCCCGCGTGCCCTTGACCGTGCCTGTTTGGAGACCCCTTGGCAAATATTTGGAGAGATATGGAGAGTTTCTCAAGGATGCCAATGTGACAAGCCACGAACTTGACTGAGAAAAGCACTGAAAGACAGGGCACACTGAAGGGACACCAATAGGTTGGAGAAGGGTAAAAGACCCTTGTCATCGTGTCCGGAACTGCGACGCAGAAAGTGGGTGCCCGGAACTGCTTGAAATCACGATCGTCCCCTTCTTCGAGTTGGCTCTACTAGTACTAGTAGCCACCCCAGGTTTTGGTTTCAGGTACCTTGTAAAGGTACAGAACTGTGATAACCCGAAGTAAGTTCATGAACACTTCAACACTCTCAGTGGGTCACGAAGTAAGTGTTTGGTGGAAGATCCAGCACCTGGAAGGCCCGCACTGATGTGCAGTTCTTGGTGACGAGGACGAAACCAGATTGGAAGTGCCATCGTGGGACAGGACAAACTTCTTTGGTATTTCGATGACCCAGCAAAGCCTAGATTCATCAAGTGTTGTTCACGTGCACGATCGTACATGACTCAGCATGAGCTTTGTTTGAAGTCTTTTTTCTTCAAGCTCACAATTCGGCTTAAAAGCCAAGGATCACTACTGATCAGACTATGCTGCTCCTTTCCGCAAATGTTTCAGCACAATTTGTTGCAGCTGGCGAAGTAGGTCGAATCAAACGCATCACAACACCAAATGCATCAAAACACCAAACCCAACCAGAGGGTGTTCCTTTTTGTTGAGGTTATCCTGGAATTTAGGGATTTTCTTCTTTGCTGTCAGGCTTTCTTCTCCCTTGGGACTTATATGTCGCACCGCCCCAACAGACTCTGGACCTCAGCTGGAGAGGTCTTGCTCCATTTTCCTTCTTTCCAGGCAGTCTTGGGGTGGGTCTCCGGTCTCCCTGTTGTATGTAATGCAAACCCATATATTCTGTAAAGGCTTGACGGTACGATTATAGATTGTTGTTGGTTTGGTTTGGTTTGGTTTGGTTTGGTTTGGTTTGTTTGTTTGTTTGCTTGCTTGCTTGCTTGGTTGGTTGGTTGGTTGGTTTGGTTTGGTTTGGTTTGGTTTGGTTTGGTTGGTTTGGTTTGGTTTGGTTTGTTTGTTTGGTTGGTTGGTTGGTTGGTTGGTTGGTTTGTTTGTTTGTTTGTTTGTTTGTTTGTTTGTTTGTTTGTTTGTTTGTGTTTGTTTGTGGTTGTTTTTGTTTTTTTTGTGTGTTTTTTTGTGGTTCCTTTGGGAGAAACCTCCCGGCTTCCCATGCGTCCGGCCACCTGATTTGGCAACGAAGCGGACGTCTTGAACTTGAGTGATTAGAAGAAGAAATTGAGTAATGCTCCTGACGATTTCCAACCTCAAATTCCCAACATCCAGTGTTGTCCCAACAGTCTTGGGGACGCAAAGGAAGCCTTTGGTCATCCCATTCGCCAGTTTGTGTGATTCATGTCCACCGGCTTGAGGCTGGGCCTGAAGAAGAGCAGCTGGAGCAGGCTGGAGCAGCTGCAACGAGGGTACTGACTGGCCTACCCAGTCAGTGGATAACGTTGAACCCTTTTGAGGGATTGGTTCCCCCACTCAAATCCAAGAGGTGGTTGTTCCAGGGTTAACTCTATGGTTACCCGGTATTTTTCGGGGAAACTCAGGGGTCCCTCGAGGGTAAGGCGACGGTTTTGGAAAGGAAACAAACCGATGAAGGATTCAGGTTCACTCTGCACGTCGCTCTCTTGAGGGGTACTCAGGAAGATGTGTTGGTCAAAAGGGGTTAATCAGGCATTTTTAGACAAGAGCTTTAGATAGCTTTAGCATATTACATCTATATACATGGTCTACACATGTCTACACTACATGTTGTTTGTTCAGAGTTGTTCGGAGGCAAAAGCACCCATTTCACAAAAATATTGGCGTCCTTAAAAGGTTGGAAGACCTTGTTTTCAACGCAAAGCCACATAGGTAAAGGAGTAAAAACATGGCGTCATGTGAGCTGCTCGTTCCTCACTCATGGGATCCTTGTGGTTCACTCATCGCTTGGGTTGGTCCGTTCTTCTCCGGGAGGCATGGCTGAGCATGACGTAAACATGTTGACCAAGCAGTACATATGCCGATCAGTTTGGGTGGTTTTGGAGGTTCAATGTAAGCATATATGGCATACATGGAGTCTATGGGGTATAATGCAGGGATTCGACCAGAGCTTTTTCACCCGGCCGAGCCCCGTTTTAGCCTTCTTTGTCACAGCCGGATTCGCCAGGCCTCACACGCCGCGGATGAGCAACTTGCACGCACTTGCCGTGTGGTCTTGTGAGGAATTGACTGGGCAAAACAAATGATACATTTGATCATGTTTTTCTTGCTTAGAATCTGCTGCTACAAGTTCAAGTCATTGTTTCAATATACAGTAAATTACAGTATATATACTGTACTGTAACTTTTAATCACCAAACTCCGTGAAAGGAAGCTGAACTCATTCTGGAAATTCCCAGACTGAAACAGTGAAAACAAGATCCCCAAATACTTTCGATTAGCCGTCTTCGACCAAACGAGGCAGTGCTCATGACTTCGTTGCCAGCATCTTTGCATCATGGGCCGAATACGCTTCTTAAGCTTTGACCACCCCGCCGCAGAATCTGGTCGACCAACCACCAACCAGCAACCACTGGGACCGCAATCTGATGGCTTCACCCGAGAATTCTCCACCGTTTGGAATGGCGAACCGCGGGCGACTCGAGGAAGAACTGCGGCCCGGGTTGTTGGGGTCCGGCACTGCAAAGCACGTAAGCCTTCGGTGGGGACTTGCTCGTTATGCAACGTGCACAAAGTAAATGGTCGAAGATATGTGTGAACCGTCAAGGTGATAGTCAGCTACAGATCAATTGGTTGGCTTTCCAATTGTTTTTTTACTCGGCAAGTCTAACATCCGTCTTTTCCTGGCACCTTCTCATGCTCATGCCTCCCGCCAGGTGGATTGTGAAGTTCCAAAGCACTGGGCAGGTTCCGGGATTGGGCGGGAATCAAGCCACATGTTGCAAGTCTATTCCCAGCTAGAGGCTATGGCTCCAACAAGAAGAAGCAGGGAACCGCAGACGTTGGTTCGTTTGTCCCGGTTCCCTTTTTGAGCGCCCTGTGGACCAGACACGGAGGGTCTTCACAACATCGCCAAACCTAGCAACAGCTTAGCAAAGAGTTTGTCCTGGGTCAGTGGACTGACTGAAATCTGAAGGAAAACCATAAGTCCACGACTCTCGAGAACATGATGTCGCAGCGTGGACAGCAAAACAATGTGGCTCTGACGCGAAGAGAAATAGACCCCATGAACTCCGTGGGGCAGGAGACTACAATATGAAGTATCTTAGATTATGTAGTCATATACTAGACTATATACTATAATTGTAATATTCTCTTGGGGCATGAAAGTCTACTTTAGATGCTTGAATGCTTTTTCTGATTCAGCAACCGTGACTTCTATCCGATGTGAAGCCAAAGATGCGGAATGACATGTTAAGACCAGAAATATGTGAGTGAAAAGGACTCCAGGTGTCCCAAGGTTATCGTGTAGAACACTTGCACTTTCGTGTTCCTGCAAGATCTTAGTACTGTTAGTTCGTAAACAATTGATTATATGTTGATACATTTTACAATCTGAATAGGGAGTTATTAGTCAAGATTATATATACATGCGTTTTCTTCCTTGTTTTTCAGCTTGGATTGAAGGTAGCGGCCTTCTTGCTGTGCAATCATTATCATAGCAGATTTGGATTTCCTCCTGGTCGAAACCTGGTCCATGAGCGACCCAAACCTGATCGCTTTTTGGCTGCGCAGGGGGTCTCCACTATTTGAGATGCACCTAACAGCCGGCTGATGACCCCGTAACTTCTTGAAGTGTCGCAAAACCCTCCCTATCTCTCCCAACATGTTGGACCGCGTGCAACCAGTCAAAATAAATTTGACTGATGCATTCCGAATTGGTTTGGTACCTTGAAACAGAACTTACTGAGAGTCCGAATGGGGTGTCTTCCGGGTCCGCGTTCGCCAGGAACTCACCGCGAAGGTCCATGCCGCGCGCTGCAGCGGCGATGTGATGCGCGGAGACTTCGAACAGGTCGGGGCCAGCCCCGTTTTGGGATGGATGCTGGGCGTCGGATGAGTCTGAAATCCAGGTGTTTTTGCTGGATTTCTTGGGTGGGATTCATTGCCAGAGACGTTTTTGCGCACAAAGTCGACAGGAATTCGTTTGCGAGCATTTGCAGATTTCTACTCAGTATTGGATGGGCCATGCCCCACTAGTCATAATACTTGGATGGTTTATGTAGTTTTTTTGGATCTATGTCATATGTGTATCGATTTACATCATCCTACTCTCACGGCGTTTGTTTGCTTGGATGAAAAGGAAGCACCATGGAATAACATTTGGATCTACCATGGGCCATGAGTTTCATTGTCCCTTTTTCAAATACCTTGGAACGCCGGAATGGCCCGAAGCGCTACGAATTGGTGCCAAAACCTGGAGGTCGAAGCTCGTATGCAGAGGATGGAACGCGATGGCTTAGAGATCGACGAGGAGATTCGGAAGCAGAGCAGACGATGCGGAAGCGAAGTCTGTTGGAGATCACTGATTTTACAAATGAACGTGAAGTGTTTGGGATTCATTACTCCTGACACTTATATAAGATGATTGATCTTAAGATTTGTATTGACCCTGGCATTCTTGTTGAGCGAGCGAACCATGCGGCTTTGGGGCGCCAACCTGAATGCTGGATGTTTGGCTGGTTGTGTTTCACCCGGCACTTGCTGGAGTCCTCGGTCAGTCTGCTTGCTTTTATGATGTGCGTTTCATGACCCTTTTGAAGGACTCAAAAGTGTGAAAGATCGGAAAATTACAAAACTCATGTTTTTGTTTACTTTAAATAGGTTATAATATATAGTTGGTACGTTACAGTATGACATTGTGGTATATAGCCTAAAGCAAGACCGCGTGATTTTCCTCAAGTATATATATATATATACACATGTAGCCCCAAAATACAACCTTGTTTGGTATCCCCAAAATCAAATGATATGTAGAAACAAAGGCTGCAAAAGTTTGCAAAAACACATATTGTATATCGAGAACAGCTCATATGTCGCTGTTTTGCATAGGTCAAGTACCGTAATTTAGCCTTCGTTCAACAAATTTAGATACTGGTCGCCAAGGGTCTGGGAGAATGAGAATCTATGAAGTTCCTCCACCACAGTTCTGCCAGTTTCTGTCTTGGGAAACCACATATGTTCTGTTTGTTCTTCGAAGCATGGGGTCCCAGGCCTGGGTGCCTTCCTTTGAGTCCAATAGAGACGAGTGGTCGTGAAGGGCCTCGGTGGACCCGCATCGACCCGCCTCGAGGTCCCGCCTCGACCCGGCCGTAGGACGCTTTGACGGTTCTCCTGTTGGCCTACGGCTACGCGAAGCCACAGCAAACCCTGCTGGCCGAGCAGATGTGAGGGGCCTCGGAACGGCTGAGCAGTGGGGAGGGCCTAAGGGTATCTAAGGGTTCCTCACAACCAGGAGGAACACCTGAGGTTCTTTGGAACCCCCCGTTCTCCTCATGTTTACTCTTGGTCCCTGGGTTCCGGAATTGTCTCAAAGCCTGAGAAGAGTACAAAACAAGCGATGCAACGTGAAGTTCAGATCATTCCCGTCGTGGCAGTTTGTTTGCTGTTTGAGTCTGCATCGATTCTAATTTGTTTGAACAAGAAATGGCGATAACTATAACAAAACCGATGACCTTTTGTATATAAAACCACACCTGTGCACTTAACAATTTAGCCTAGCAAATTTGGCTGAAAAGTGAGCTTGAGCTGTGCAACTGCGTTTGGGGTGAATTTGCAGGTTGACGGGTCATGTTACCAAGAGTGTCGAAATCCATTGAAGATGTCACACATTGTCAGAACTTTGCAAACGATACGACGTGTTGCACATTGCCAAAGCAGTGCAAAACAATACCATTTGTGTTGGGAAAAGCACTGTTCCACCATTTTGTACACACTCACCGTGGACCCGGTCAGACCTCGTTTCCGTTCTGATTCGTTGCCCACCAAGATGAAGAATTCGTGTGCACGCATGACTCCAATGGACACCCACCATGTCACTAAGTTCATCCACAGATGAGGATGAGGATACGAAGCAAATGGAACAGGCACGCCTTTGACATGGCGGAGGACATGCGTTTTCACCCTTCGCTCCCGCCGGGCGTCCGAACCCACCGAACCCGTGGTTTCGGAGGTTCAAGCAGCAGATGCTGCGAGGGAAGGTGAAGGCGACCAGAGAGGTCCTCGAGGCCGGTCCGCGAAGGGTCCCTGATCTGCGAGCACCATCGGGTTGGCATTGCAGATCAACATGACATGTCAGCTTGCTTGGGAGTGTTTCATAAATTCGCAGTCAGCGTGCGTTGCTTTGCATGGTGATTTTGACATCAAGTAGTTCAGACGAAGATTTTACTTGGGAGGTGAAGTGAGAGACACATCACATCACACTTGGGAGGCATGGCTCACATGTCGAAATCAGCTTTCTCAGTGCATTTGCAGTATTCTTAAAAATGTTATTAACATGTGGCCCGAACTCGTACCCCCTCTCCATCCTTCTCTGAATCATGCCATGCAATTTCCCCATGCCTCATTTTTAGATGTACCTTTGTATGTGCTCTCATTGACTGGATTGATATGGAGCCGGCAACGAGGGACACTCAACGCGATCAGTTGAAGCCCTTCCGTCAAGGGCTTCGGTTTGCCTCAACTTCTGGGGTGTGGGCAAACACCGCCATTGCCTGTTTGCATGACAGTTGCAAAGATTTGCCATTCTTACGCTTAAGAAGATTGATCATCATGGCTTCATCACCCGTGGAATGCTCTCATGGCAGCTGCAAATCCCTCACTTTGGGTCCTCACGTGACCCTTTCATATTCTGCATATTTCTGCATCATTGCAGCATTGCAACCTGGAATGCACTCCACGTGCATTGGGACCTGCAAGCGCCAGCCATGGCTAGCCATCCGTTCGGAGAAACAGGAGCTGGTGTGCGTTTTGCTTTCAGTGTGAGGTGCACATTCCCAGAACCAGCTGTTCCGTCTCCCCGTCTCCGGTAGCACCGGCACCAGCCGGGTCGTCCCATCTCCGTCAGGCCTTGCGCCTGGCGGTCGGCGGTGCTCGCTGCCTGCAGCTCAGGCTGCGGCCTGGACAGCCAGAGAGTGTGGGGCGGACGTTTCCTCGTGTTGTGTTGAGTACGAGCAATGATTGTTGCAGCGCGATCCGAAGAATCAGGCTACCCTTCAAGTGACGCCTTACATGGATGGTTGTTTGCTTTATGAAGGGTGGTGTTCAGTCCGCTCAGTGGGGTCTTTGGGTGATCCCTGAACTCAATAGGCCTTGTTTTATGGTCCCCTTCCTGTACATGTGTGTTTTTTTGTCCACCTCTTGCACACGGGGACTTGTAGGAAAAGTCATCATGCATGGGTCATGGGCGTCATGGGTCACTGTTCTATCAGGTCGCTGGTTCACACGTGCTTTGGTATATCCTGCTCGTGTGTTCTTCACAGTGTCTCATCATAGGGAGCAATCAGAAGGCTTTGCAGAGGTCTTGCAGGTTTTTCCCATCAAAACTCATGCAGGAGCAACGCCCCAAAAAAGTCCCCAAAACGATAGGCTTTCCGATGCCACGTGGTTGTGGGATGTTGTGAATCGGCCAGATAGTCATAGAGCAATCCAAAGGAAATGGACTGAAATGGATTTCATTTAGGCAACCGCACTAACCCAGCTTAAACCCAGCTAAATGGATTTCCATGGGTGGAATTTAGGCCAAATCCATCCATCCCCGGCCACTGGCTGCGCCGGGCCGTCACGGGCCGTCACGGGGTTTTGTTGGACCTCTACCGACCGACCGGAGAGCTCCAATCCACCGACCGACCGGAAAGTTCTCGGGTTGGACCGTCGAATCCTGAGATGAGATGTTTGTTGAAGATGCTTTTGTTACCTGTTTAAAATCCACGATGACATGTCCACTAAGGAATATCAACAGGGATTGTTTAACTGATGTAGCGCTGGGTAATTGAATGATCGATATTGATTACTGTTGAGAAAAGTTACTGTTGAGAAGCATAAATAAAAGAACGCATTCTGGACATAAATTGAATTGAAAAGTCCTTTGCAGTTTATAAAAGTCCGCAGTGCGATTTGGTTTTCAGACATGTCCAATGTTGAGGATCTGACTCAAAGAGGATTTCAATATATTTCAATGCTTGTTGGATGTATATACTCTCATTTCGCAGGCGTGAGTTGCAGATCGGCACGCCCGGGATGCCCAGCGTGAAGGTGAAGAGTCACGTGACACGAAACGCACGACTTTGGGTTTGAAACTGTTGGGTCGAGAGTGGACTCTTTTGCTTTGGTACGAAAGCGGTAGCTGAAGTGCCGAATTCGCTCATGTTCTCCGTCTTCGGTAGCTTTGAAAGCAATGGTTTGGAATGTACTACTGAGACTGGTTCTTTAGGTCAGGTCTGGTTTTCTCGCAAGAAAAAGGGATTGAGTGGATACACTTCACAGGCATACATAGCCCGAAACCTTGGAGAAGGAAGAGGATTCTTCGGATTCCTGGGTTGGCCCTTTTGCTTTTGGGAAGGCGAGAAAAGGGTAGGGTAGGGTAGGTGAGACTGACGCACAGAACCGACACAGATGGATCTCGATTTGATCTAAGGACCAAGAAGTCTCCGTCGGGGCCCCAACGCAAGACTTCCGCTGTCATTCTGGTGGCACCCAACAACAAACCCAGGAAGCCACAGTACACTCCCAGCCAAAGCTTCTCCTGGAGACAGGGCTTCATTGGGCCAATCACTGAAGAGGACAGTTTCCGCTGTTCAAAAGCACAGGAGGGAGCAGTCAGCAGAAGTCCAGAGCTGAGGAATTCCAGTTTTAGGTTCAGTATGGCCGATGTCGTTCCTCCATTTGGCACAAGGCGCTATCTCTCCTCAAGAGGCACTGGATGATCCCACTTTAAGATAGCTTTAGCATGCTTAAGCAGCCTTATTTCTATGGGAACAAATAACTCCAAAGAAAAAGACACGGACCCCAAAAAAGGTGGTAAATAGGCGTCGTCGACTCCGTGTCTCCGTGTCGCGAGCGAGTGGGGCCAAATGGCAGAGCTCCGTGTCTCCGCTTCGACCGGTCCACCTGAATTGCACAAGTCACCAGATGTCACCAGCCCGCAGGCAAAGTGGTGTGCCAGAGGTGCCAAGTTGTTTTCGGCCTTCCCAAAAGGTTTTAAATGAATGCGGCCTCCACAAGGACAGGTGTATAAAGAGTTGTTTACTGTATACACCTTAAGAACATTTACACACCCTACGGCTCAGCCCATGATCCATACTATGGGCTTTGCTCCGTTCCAACAGCGGGCTGCAGGGCGTTGAGTCGCCTGGCGCGACTGTCTCTCCCAGGCAGGAGGCCATTGACTATGCGGCCAAATCGGCAGCGGCCCGGACCCTACCGGCAACCGGGACGAAGAAAAACACGCAGTTGGGCCAGTTGCCTGGATTTCGTGGGTAGCCAGTATCCCAGTATGTTCAAACTAGACGTGCAAAGAATGAGTTTGCTTGGCGCTTTTGTTCTTCCTGGCTGGACTTATTATGTACATGGACTGTACACTGTATAGATATGTATAGATCTTATATATATATATACGTGTATATATATATATGTATATTGTTGCAGACACATGCAGACACCACGTGTTATGTGTTTTGCCAGAATACAAGAGATACAAAACAACGATCTTTCCCAGACATGAAACGAGTGAACCTCCTAATCTTTGAACGTAGATCAAATTTAACATCAACTCTGGAACCCTTAGAAAGCATCTAGGAACAAGTGCATCGCTACTAGTAGCTAGAAGCTATTAGAAAGCATCCCCATCACCCACCAAACCTCAGCCATCCTCCCTTTTCGCCAGGGGAAGAACCAAAACCCCATGGGCCGGAGTCGGAGTCGGAGTCGGGGCCTGAGGACGTCACAGCAAACCGCGCTCTCAGTGCACGGAGGGATCCATGTAGACATGGGATTCAATTGTGCATTCAGGATCATTCAGGTCCCTTCTTCTTTGGACGTCCCTTCTTCTTCACTGAAGTTGATTCGGTGTATGTTCGCCCGAAGCCAGATGGCAGACCCGCAGACAGAAGCCAAATGGAATTCAGAGTCGAGTCTTCCAGTCACCCATGACCATGACCGTGCATGGCCTTTATATATATATATATATGTATACCCTCCAAAGATTGAACTCTTTGATGCATGTCTTCTTGGAGTTAGATCACCCTCAGTCAGGGCCATCACCCAACTGCCACGCGTCGCCGTGCCCACGCGCTCCAGGTCGTGTGTGGAAGAGTTTCCTCCCGCCCGAGCCGCCACAGAAGCGTCTCAAGTGGGAATGACCCAACCGCGCGTTGGGAAAAGGAGGAACGGCGGTTGGGCCGGTGTTTGTCCATGCCAGGTGAAGAGCCCCTTTGGATTTGGGCGGGAGATTGGAGAGAGTGAACTACTGATTCTATACGTAGAAATACCATCGCGTGTTTTTTACCTTTGCAGATGGTGCAGGAAATAAATCCTTCGATTTCAATGATGAATGTTGTTTCAACGTACTTAGCGATGGCATCCCAGTCTTGGGCTTTAGTGGAATGGAGTAGCCCAGGTTCGAGTCTGGATCCAACCCAAAGTGCATGGCTCAGAAGATCATCTCCATATTCGAATATCTCCCAGTGCTGGATTTACAATTAAGTACTGCAAGGAAGAAACGTCAGAATCCATTTATTCTGTTGTTTGTTTCCTTTGCTTTAGATCTTTTAGCAGTGTCCACAGTGTCATGGACTTCAGAATGATCAAGATGCACCGGATGATGAACTTAAGGATGACTGCCATGAGGTACAACCTCGCGAGATGCATGACTCGAAGGATGACTCAAGGGTTGTCTTCATGGATGACTCCAATGTACAACCTCACGAGAGGAGAAGATGTTGCAAGGTCAAACTCAACCACCTGGTAATTGGAACGCCGATTGGCCAACGGATCCTTCCTTCCTGGCAGCTCTGGCTCAGAATGTCTGGAGGTGTGCCCTCCACCCATTTTCGAGGTGAAGACGGAACACTTGCTTTTTGAACCAGACTTGTTGAGGGAGAAACCAGGATGGCGCCCTAGTGAAAGGTAGACCACCAAAAGGATCCATGAGGTTAAAGGGGTGTGGCTCAAGACCCAAGAGCCCCCAGGGGGTCAAACGATACGTCCTTTACCAGTGGTGGTAAACCATAGCCAAAGGATGCCAAAGGAATGTTCATAATGTCTTTGTGCCCGACTGAATTTGGGGGGCAGTCCAGTCCAGACATGTTTGCTGCCCTTGCAGACCTACCTCGATGGGATTCCAGAAGGCTCGGGGTTTCGCTGGCGCTCGCTCGCTCGCTCGCTCTCTCCCTCTCCCTCCCCCTGCTGGTGTTTTATTGCATTGTGTTTTTTTCGTTCACTTGGATACATGAAAGCTATGGAGTTTTTGCCCGCAGCTCAGATGAGTTCGGGCCAAGAGTGAAATCGAGGCAGCTTCGGTCCAAATCCACTCAGTCCCCTGCCCCAGGTCTGAAGAGGGTACAAAACACGTCCAGTCCTGCGGTCTTCTGTGTATCTTGCATTGAGAGTTGGATCAACCATTTGGTCAAGAGTAGATTCCGTTGCCAAAACACTGAAAGGCCGTTCACGGCTGTAGACTATCCTCAGCTTTCAAGTGAAATGACTCAACTGGATGTGATTAACGCTGTGCCGCTCCAGTCTGAATGTTGGTGAAGCAATTCACCAGATACCAGCCAGTTCTGCTTCTGATCGAGCATGTGTTTCCACTTGCATGGGCATGATTTGTTGATTTCGCGACCAGACAGCAAGGTTGATTGGGGGCAGTTTTGTGTTGTTGTATGACACATTCGGTAGTTAGCTCTTGATGTGATGAACGCTGTGCCGCTCCAGTCTGAATGTTGGTGAAGAAAAGCACCAGATACCAGCCAGTTCTGCTTCTGATCGAGCATGTGTTTCCACTTGCATGGGCATGATTTGTTGATTTCGCGACCAGGCAGACGTCAAGGTTGATTGGGGGCAGCTTTGTGTTGTTGTATGACACATTCGGTAGTTAGCTCTTGATGTGATGAACGCTGTGCCGCTCCAGTCTGAATGTTGGTGAAGAAAAGCACCAGATACCAGCCAGTTCTGCTTCTGATCGAGCATGTGTTTCCACTTGCATAGGCATGCCTCGTTGATCCCAAGACCAGACAGACGTCAAAGTTATTCAAGGTTGATTGAGGGCAGTTTTGTTTTGTTGTATGCCACATTCAGTTGTCAGCTCTTGATGTGATGAAAACTGTGCCGCTCCAGTCTGAATGTTGGTGAAGCAAAGCACCAGATACCAGCCAGTTCTGCTTCTGATCGAGCATGTGTGTCCACTTGCATGGGCATGATTTGTTGATTTCGCGACCAGACAGACGTCAAGGTTGGTTGGGGGCAGTTTTGTGTTGTTGTATGACACATTCGGTAGTTAGCTCTTGATGTGATGAACGCTGTGCCGCTCCAGTCTGAATGTTGGTGAAGAAAAGCACCAGATACCAGCCAGTTCTGCTTCTGATCGAGCATGTGTTTCCACTTGCATAGGCATGCCTCGTTGTTCCCAAGACCAGACAGACGTCAAAGTTATTCAAGGTTGATTGAGGGTAGTTCTGTCTTGTTGTATGCCACATTCAGTCGTTTGCTCTCTATGTGATGAACGCTGTGCCGCTCCAGTCTGAATGTTGGTGAAGAAAAGCACCAGATACCAGCCAGTTCTGCTTCTGATCGAGCATGTGCTTCCATTTGCATTAGCCTGACTTGTTGATCCAAAGGCCAGACAGACGTCAAGGTTGATTGAGGGCAGTCTTGTGTTGTTGTATGCCACATTCAATAGCCAGCTCTTGATGTGATGAACGCTGTGCCGCTCCAGTCTGAATGTTGGTGAAGCAAAGCACCAGATACCAGCCAGTTCTGCTTCTGATCAAGAAATTTTTTTCACTTGCATTGGCATGATTTGTTGATTTCGCGACCAGACAGACGTCAAGGTTGATTGGGGGCAGTTTTGTGTTGTTGTATGACACATTCAGTAGTTAGCTATTGATGTGATGAACGCTGTGCCGCTCCAGTCTGAATGTTGGTGAAGAAAAGCACCAGATACCAGCCAGTTCTGCTTCTGATCGAGCATGTGTTTCAACTTGCATAGGCATGCCTCGTTGATCCCAAGACCAGATAGACATCAAAGTTATTCAAGGTTGATTGAGGCAGGTTTGCGTTGTTGTATGCCACATTCAGTCGTTAGCTCTTGATGTGATGAACGCTGTGCCGCTCCAGTCTGAATGTTGGTGAAGAAAAGCACCAGATACCAGCCAGTTCTGCTTCTGATCGAGCATGTGTTTCCACTTTCATGGGCATGATTTGTTGTCAAGGTTGATTGGGGGCAGTTTTGTGTTGTTGTATGACACATTCAGTAGTTAGCTCTTGATGTGATGAACGCTGTGCCGCTCCAGTCTGAATGTTGGTGAAGAAAAGCACCAGATACCAGCCAGTTCTGCTTCTGATTGACCATGTGTTTCCACTTGCATTGGCATGATTTGTTGATTTCGTGGCCAGACAGCATCAAGGTTGATTGGGGGCAGTTTTGCGTTGTTGTATGCCACATTCAGTAGTTAGCTCTTGATGTGATGAACGCTGTGCCGCTCCAGTCTGAATGTTGGTGAAGAAAAGCACCAGATACCAGCCAGTTCTGCTTCTCATCGAGCAAGTGCTTCCATTTGCATTAGCCTGACTTGTTGATCCAAAGGCCAGACAGACGTCAAGGTTGATTGAGGGCAGTCTTGTGTTGTTGTATGCCACATTCAATAGCCAGCTCTTGATGTGATGAACGCTGTGCCGCTCTAGTCTGAATGTTGGTGAAGCAAAGCACCAGATACCAGCCAGTTCTGCTTCTGATCGAGAATTTGTTTCCACTTGCATTGGCATGATTTGATTTCGTGGCCAGACAGACATCAAGGTTGATTGGGGGCAATTTTGCGTTGTTGTATGCCACATTCAGCAGTTAGCTCTTGATGTGATGAACGCTGTGCCGCTCCAGTCTGAATGTTGGTGAAGAAAAGCACCAGATACCAGCCAGTTCTGCTTCTGATCGAGCATCTGTTTCCACTTGCATTGGCATGATTTGATTTCGTGGCCAGACAGACATCAAGGTTGATTGGGGGCAATTTTGCGTTGTTGTATGCCACATTCAGCAGTTAGCTCTTGATGTGATGAACGCTGTGCCGCTCCAGTCTGAATGTTGGTGAAGAAAAGCACCAGATACCAGCCAGTTCTGCTTCTGATCGAGCATCTGTTTCCACTTGCATTGGCATGATTTGATTTCGTGGCCAGACAGACATCAAGGTTGATTGGGGGCAATTTTGCGTTGTTGTATGCCACATTCAGCAGTTAGCTCTTGATGTGATGAACGCTGTGCCGCTCCAGTCTGAATGTTGGTGAAGAAAAGCACCAGATACCAGCCAGTTCTGCTTCTGATCGAGAATTTGTTTCCACTTGCATGGGCATGATTTGTTGATTTCGCGACCAGACAGACGTCAAGGTTGATTGGGGGCAGTTTTGTGTTGTTGTATGACACATTCAGTAGTTAGCTCTTGATGTGATGAACGCTGTGCCGCTCCAGTCTGAATGTTGGTGAAGAAAAGCACCAGATACCAGCCAGTTCTGCTTCTGATCGAGCATCTGTTTCCACTTGCATTGGCATGATTTGATTTCGTGGCCAGACAGACATCAAGGTTGATTGGGGGCAATTTTGCGTTGTTGTATGCCACATTCAGCAGTCAGCTCTTGATGTGATGAACGCTGTGCCGCTCCAGTCTGAATGTTGGTGAAGAAAAGCACCAGATACCAGCCAGTTCTGCTTCTGATCGAGCATCTGTTTCCACTTGCATTGGCATGATTTGATTTCGTGGCCAGACAGACATCAAGGTTGATTGGGGGCAATTTGCGTTGTTGTATGCCACATTCAGCAGTCAGCTCTTGATGTGATGAACGACAGTTTTGCTTCTGATCGAGCATGTGTTTGCATTGGCATTGGCATGAGTCACTGATCTGGAGACCACAAGCTCAGTAGGGCCCAACTATTGTATATATTTGGAATTCCCTTGATTTGATTCCTAAATTAATCAGAATAGTATTGATTAAATATATAGATGCTAATTGAATCTAGTCTACATTGGTTGGCTTCAAATTCGATTGCCATGTGTTTGAGGCCATATATTATATCGATAAATTTATGGAATCGAAATAAAAATATATTTTTATTTGGAACTAATTAAATATATTTAAAAAATCAAAATATTATATAATATATTAATATGAAATAATATGAATATATTGAATATATACATATATGGCTTTTTTAAAAATATAATAAAAAAATATTTATATATTATTAAATTGATAAATTGAAAAAAATAAAGGGATTTATTTAATATTGATCTTATTTTTGAATAATATAAATTATTTTCTTTGAATGATAAATAAAGCGTTATTTTAGTTTAAGCGTAGCGTGCGATTTCGGATTGCGGGGCGGCGTTATTACGAAAGGTAGCCCTTTAGGGGATACCTTGAGTTTGTTTTGCGAAGCAAGTGTTGGGACGTCCGGATTTAATAATTGATCGTTTAATTTAGACCCCCTCCCACTTCTTCTCTTTCGAATTGATTTTTTAATATAGACCCCCCCTCCCCGCCCCGTTGGTATTGATTTTTTAATATAGATCCTTCCTCCCTTTCTTTCTTTTTAAAATTAATTCTTTCTTGGAGATCGTTTCGTGAGTCTTTTATGATTTTAGGATAGTTGAAACCCTCTTGAATATTAGAAAGAGTGAATATGAAATTTTAATTACGAAAGGTGTTTTCCGAGGGGATATATATTTAGAATTTGTTTTGTGAAGCACGTTAGTTTTCTCTTGGGGAGCGTCTTCGTGAGCTTCTTATGGTTTTAGGATAATTTAAATCTTATGATGTTCCGATTGAATGTTTATCGATGATCTGAGCTATGGGCAAATTTGTTTTCTTAAGAATCTTTTTGAACATTTCGAAAGCACATGTTTGAACATTTAAAGTGCATATGAACATATATTTACGAAAGGTCGCTTCCGAGGCGATAATTACCATGTCGAACATTTTTATTTTGCCTCTCGCGTTTTTTTCTCTTCTCGCTGTCTTACCTTTCGTGTCTCCTTTTTCTTAAGTATTTTATTCGATTTTATATTAATTTTCGATTCTTTGTTTTATGTTGTTATTTTGGCCTTCGATTGCGATATTAATTATTTATTTGAATAATTCGATCGTAAGTTTGGAGAATTTTTTTATGCATTCGAATATTATTTTTAATTTACGCGGATTCGGCGCGAGGGTTATTTATTTGACTTTCGGAATGGGTGGGGATATATACCTAGAGTTTGTTTTGTGAAGCACGTCAGTTTTCTCTTGGGGAGCGTCTTCGTGAGCTTCTTATGGTTTTAGGATAATTTAAATCTTATGATGTTCCGATTGAATGTTTATCGATGATTTGAGTTATGGGGCAAATTTGTTTTCTTAAGAATTTTTTTAAACATTTCGAAAGCACATATTTGAACATTTAAAGTGCATATGAACATATATTTACGAAAGGTCGCTTCCGAGGCGATAAATTACCATGTCGAACATTGCATTTTTGTTTTTGCCTCTCGCGTTTTCTTCTCTTCTCGCTATTCTACCTTTCGTGTCTCCTTTTTCTTAAGTATTTTATTCGATTTTATATTAATTTTCGATTCTTTGTTTTATGTTGCTATTTTGGCCTTCGATTGCGGTATTAATTATTTATTTGAATAATCCGATCGTAAGTTTGGAGAATTTTTTTATGCATTCGAATATTATTTTTAATTTATGCGGATTCGGCGCGAGGGTTATTTATTTGACCTTCGGAATGGGTGGGAATAGTTTTGAACGAAATTTTAGGTATTCTTGCCGAATATTATGAGGTATGCGAATTATCGGGCTTCGGCCATGTTGAATTATACTTACGTTATAATAGATTAAAACGTCCATGCACCAGAGCTTGTGCTAGGGCACGCCATTTGCAAAGATAAAGCAGATATATCCCCATTAAATTCTTTTTCGAATTAAGTAATATAAATTTGCCCACACACCCAAACTAGCCCGTCCATCGAATACTCTTGGACCGGGATATTTGAGAATATTTTAGTGGAACGTATCAAAATCGATCGAATACCATTTTTGGGTGCAGTAATGGGACACTAGTCCGTACGATATCATCGCTATTTAGGAATTTGAATGATTAATAAACAATGAATGGAATTCCAAGCATTGGCACATAATGCATTCAGCAGATCGATTTGCATTTATTTTGTTCGTGGTGCGCTCAGCATTTGTTCGACAGGATTAGATTTCGATTGCATATCATGCCCGTGGCCGCCTGCTGCAGGTACGCTTGAACCTCCCAAGACCACAAGATTTTGTGATCGTTTATCAAAAGGCCTGGTCTCTGCAGCACGGCACACGTCAGGTCCTTTCGAAACGGCAACACATTTAGACTCTCCTGCAGTATTGTCTTGAACGCCTGCTTTAACGACATTAGGTAATGATTGTGGTGATTTTAATACTCCCCTCCATCATATACCCTATAAAGTACATACAGCAGATCCGAAGTATTCCCAAGCTGCACAGAAGGATAAATTGACACTGTCTAACCTGCTCCAGCAGTTCGACCTTGTGGCACTCCACTGCCGTGACCGATTTCAACCTACATTCAAGCACGGCACTCACACCAGTAGGATTAATTTTGCATTGATGCGCAGACCACAGATTAGTTGGCCTTTGGTTGAACCCCAACTTCTCGATGATTTTGCCTTCAACTTTGGCCTCCTTGGCCCACATCATTATCCACTGATTTGGACCATCCCCAAATGGTACCCAGGCCCACGACCTAAACCCATTGTCCTCTTCGACCGTCACCGTATTCGACAGGACATGAAGCAGAACACCCAACGCTGGCAAGGGTTCTGTTGGGAGGCCAGACAGCTCATGCATTCGACCATTGCCCATGATCCTTCCTTGTTTCATCAACTTGAAGCTCATTGACAGCCCTTTGCAAAACGTGGTTTGCCAAACAAACCTCCATTCCAATTGCTTGCAACCCACTTGCATCCATCACAGCCCGCATGTGGCAGGCCAGGAAACTAGTTCGAGCACTGTTTGACCGGTCGACCGTTTCCCTTTTCACGGCCTGGAAGCACCTTGCTTTGTTTCGACGATATCACAAGCAGGTTCGCCATTTCAGTCGCCAGAACAAAAGGCAAAAATTGGAAGACTTCCTCCAGGAAGGTGCTGACCTGGCCATGCGCCATCAGACATACGATTGGTACCGCAAGGTCCGCAAGTTGTGTCCCAAGCAACGTCCTCAGAAGATCCAGATGTATGATGACCATGGGCAACCCCTCAATCCCCACATGGAACTACAATGTATTGAACAGTTCTTTGGCCAGCTTGTTCAAGATGCCTCCTTTCAATACCCTGGTAATGTAGCACTCAAAACCCTTCCTTTTACCCAGGAAGATGTGTTGCAGGGTCTACAAGATTTACCAGCTATGAAAGCCCTGGCTCCTCCCTGCATGCCCGCCCTCATTTGGCGACATCTTGCACCGGAGCTTGCGGGTCATCTATGCTGCCATAGAACACCATTGGTGTGCAGAGCAAGTGGCTCCACCCAGTCACTGGCTGGCAGGCTGTTGCACTTGATCCCTAAGCCAGGTAAACCCAGCACGCAGCCTGCTGCACTGCGGCCCATTGTCTCCAGCACCCTATTCTCAAAGTTGTTTCCAAGATTTTAACCACCCTCATTAAACAACATGCCTATCCCACACTTAGAAGCCTGCCGCTATATGCATACCTCCAGCAACGAGGCACCACAGAGTGTCTCCTTCGAGTCTCACAGCACTGCCAGCAAATTCGCCAGCTTTGCCGTGACCGGCAACTGGATGCCAGTCCTCGAGGTCTGTACGGTGGTCTCCAGGTCTCACTCGATACGGAAAAGGCATTTGACACTGTTCGTAGAGACATCGTGCTGCATGCTTTGAACCAGATCAACCTCTCACCTGATGTGCTCCACATGATCCGGCCCCCCACAAGTATCACATTCCCTTCAAATCCTTGGTAGGGACCATTGATGCTTCACGAGGGATTAAACAGGGATCAATTGATGCGCCCATCCTCTAGACCCTCTGTATGTACCTCATAATGCAAGAACTCCTTCAAAGGTATTCCCATGAATGGCTGCACGATCACCTGATCGTTTATGCCGACGATGTCCACCGCCGCTGGACGTTGAACAGCATTGCTGAAGGCCAATGTGCCCTTGGAGACTTGCTCATGTTTTGCACACTTTTCGTTCCTTTGGATTCAACATCAATGCCACCAAAAGTGTTGTTCTCTTCAGGGCGGTCGGAAAAAGGGTCTCTAAGTTCACCCGCCGTTGGATCTGCAGGACTAAACACGGTCCCCAGCTTTTGATCCCAGACACGCCATTTCGACTGCCTTTGGTGGCCAAGACAGCGTACCTTGGCGTGATCATTAGCTATAGAGCATGGGAGACGGATACAACGACACGTAGAATCAAAGCAGCTCAGCACTGCTATTCGATCCTCAAGCGGTGGCTCCCGGCACAATCCATCCCAGCACATGTCAGATTTCGCTTATACCAACAGTGTGTGATGCCAACCAGTGTTGTACGGAGTTCATGAAATGGGACTATGGGACTGCCTGGTTCATATTGGCGACGTATTGTTAGCATGATCAACGTTCA
>CAXIVM010002205.1:0-13804 GCA_964035705.1 Porites rus | reverse complement strand
CCATTGACCCATGCAATGGCAGCGGCAGGTATTCCAGCAAACAACCAAAGCACCAGCAACCCAGTATTTGCAAACACCAAAGGTGAAAGCAATGCCAAATGTCTGGACAAAAAAAATGTCCAGTGCAAGCTTGCCGGCAAACCAACACCATTCACGATTGGTGGAGTGATGTCCCAGGCATCACTAGTTCCAAGAGTTTGTGCCCACTGAGGTCTTGCGGACACATCCTCATAAGGCACTGCCACAGCACCCGTTGCAGGGTCATCCTCCTGACCCCCCAAACACTGCCAGCAAACACCCCTGCAAGCTTTCTTGCTTGCTTTGGCCTTTGGGGCATTGTAGAAGGTGCGCTTCATGTTTCCTAGCCGCGCCAATGCTGGAAGATCTCCCTTCAGGCCAAGGAGACAACACCAGACCTTCAAGCTCCGGTCGTTACTGACAACACCATGGTAGAGGAGGCTCTCCATATCTGATGCATACAATGCCGCCAACTCATCAATGGCAGTCGGGTGCTTTTGCTCAACTTGCGCAACATGTTTGTAAACATAAACTGGGTTGCCCAGCTATGCCCCACAAAGTTGCAGCCAAAAGGTCGTCGCTTGAGAGGGATCTGATGTTTCTTTCTTTTGATGTACCCTTGGTGCCCCTCCCTAGAGCACCATGCGTGCTAAGAATCCAGAGCCCCTGCTTTTTGTAGGACCTTCCTCATCAGCGTGGCAGAAGAGGGGAATCATCCTGCTCAACAACACCTTTTTCTGTCGGGCCAGTTCAAAGACCGCATGACTTGGACAAAAGGCTTTGAAGCGATCCCAAAAAATGCCCAACTTGCCTTCCATGGCCTCAAGGTTGGCAGACCCTGTAAGCTGTGCCGGCAAACGACCAACATCAAGCAAATACTTGACCCATGTGGAGAACTTGATGTATGGGAACCTCTTCATTTGACCTTCGGCAAGGTCAGTGTATTCCACACCAATTGGAACAGCAAAGCCCAAATCCCGAAACTGCTTGTGGGCACCTCCCTCCGCATCTTTCAAGCGCAAACCAGCAAAGCGATGCATCGCATTTGAGGCAGAAGGATTGTCCATAACTTCTGCGCGAGCTAAAGCGACAACATGGGAGGTAGGTTCCTTAGCTGGTACACGCTGTGGGAAATGAGTTGACCAGCCCACACGTAACAGCAAAAGTTGCCATAGAGTTGCCTTCACACCTGGGATAGTCCGATTTAAGTCCCCACCCACAACATCGTTCCCAGAAGTAAACTCTAAATGGAGATGAGTGCACTTCCAAGGTGAAACAATGAGGCCCTGTTTTAGTCTATTGTCAATGGCTAAGAAAGACATGGTTCGTTTTGATCTGGAATAGTGTGGGTCGAGGTGATTTGATTGAAGTTGGGAGTCGATGGATGGATACTCAAAAAATGCACCGGGAGCAGCTTGGACCTTGAGGTGTGCCCGTGATAGATGGAGCCACCGAGCATGAGGAGGACTGGCCAAGGGGGAGGGGGAGCTGTGTGTCTAAAGAGAGACTGTACGTGAAACAATCAACATCCCCCAAACTAACATAGATGCTTCTTTGGCATGTTCAGTTCAGCTGTCGCAGTGTGAACTTGAGGGCTACCATGTGTAAAGATGCACGCATACACCGTTTTTCATAAGGAACAAAATACCATGAAATATCATGCATACCGCTTTCATAAAGCAAGTTGTGTACCATACTGCTGTACTAAGCACCGCTCCCCACGAGCAACAAAGCCAGCAAGATGCTCCAATACACGGCCAGCTTTTCCTCACCTGGCACATCATGGCCACAGGTTTATTCATGCTCGCAAGCTACATGGGTGGTGGAATTTGGTAGGATCATGCGGACGTTTGCAAGCACGCACTGGTTTGATCACTGACCCCAAGCAGTGCTCCAAACGAAGCATGTGTTCATCGCACATGCAAACACCCCTTCAATCCATGAGGCGTGTACCACACTTGTGGCCGCCACATCAGGCAAAATGTTGGCAGTCCCACCTATCCGTGCAAGTTGTTAAAACAACTTCAAGGCAAACCCATCACCAGAGTCCTCGCTCAGATCTATGCGTCTCCGACGCAGATTTCATTTCTTCTTGTTGAGATTCTTGAGGAGGTTCCTCAGCAGAGGTGGACTAGGACTAAGAGAGGTGTGGGGCAGCGTGGGGCATATATCCAAAAAAGTATGATGCAACTCACGCACACATCACTTCAAGCACAGATGAGGCTCTTCGCAGAAGCTTCTGCCGTGGTGACTTTGCAGCACCTTCGCTAGCTATCACTGGTTGCATTCATGCAGAAGTCCTACAGCTGCAGGAACCAAACCCATGAGAGAATTCAACCAAGAGACGCTTTTGTCGATTTCCGAACTTGTTCATCAATTTTGCGGACAAGCCTGAGAGGTTCGAGAAACACAAAGTTCTACATGCATGCATATTGGTTTGCCAAGTAAGGCTTGAGGTGTGTACTCATTCTTTCTGCCGTCATCGGACATACCTTTCTGAAGTTGCTCAACCTCAACCTTCACGGATTCTACCGCTTCAAACTCTGTCTCCAAAATGGAAACAGCAGTTTGGAGGCCCGACACTGACCTGGGCCGCGCACAACAACAACGGTTTCCAATACTATGCGCTCAAACTGTGAAATCAAGAAAACAACAACTTAGAGAAGAACTTGTTGATTCGATCCCTGTCCGGGGATGTCTCTCCTCGCTCATCCATAGCTTCCTCCAACTGCGTTTGCAGGTCAACAAGCTTTGCGGAGCGGGCCATCAAGCTGTCCCCAAACTTCTTGAAGTTTTTGTACTCCTGCAGAAAGTACAGGCGGCCAAAAGAAAAGACATTGATTTAGTAGATCACACCTTCACATGCACCCATGCATTCACACTCAGTGTCGCCTGCTTACCACCATTGACCTGTTCACCCTCAGCATCATCTTCACTGTCATCCTTCTGCTCAACACCACGCATGGACTTGGCCAACCCCTTGCCGAGCGTTTGAGCTTCATCGAATCTTCCGCCTGCATGGATCCGATCAAGCCACAATATTGATACTGGCTAAAACTGCTAAAGGGCGAGCGAACACCCACAGATCGAAAACAGATGGTCTTGCTCAGGACTATACGTCGCACTTTGCTTGTTAGAAGGAAAGCTTGAGTAAAAACCAAATGAGCTGAGAGTTGAGTGGGGTTTCACCATGCCTTACTGGTCTCCTCTGTGAGCTCTTTCTCTAAGTCCTCGTCCACAGATTCATCGTCCGAGTCCACGTCGATGTAGTACTTGTTAATCTTGCGGTTGTATTTGTCCTTCCTTATTCAAACCGAAGACTGCAAACAGCAGTGAGGAAAGATGATACATTATGCATGGCAAGCAGTGCAGGGGCCATCACAGTGAATACAACACACAAGATGCGAAACATATATTTTAAGCTTGGTGTCTTCACCAATTTCTCATTTCCAGGCTTCTCGCAATATCGAATGACATCTTTGATGTAGGTACTTAGGCAGCAAAGAGGCATGATGGTATAAATCGCACAGGAGATAAGACTACATAACTGATAGGACCTGATAGGATAGCAGTAAACAATAAAGTTTAAAGCTCAAAACCATTGCGCGCAACTCATGCCCGCGGTGAACTACAAAAAAAGTGAGGGCAAGCCACTTTGACCAACCAAGCTTTTTGATCATCTTCTCCTTTGTGTACCATCCCCGGCGCTTGGTCTTGCTGAATTTGGTCGAGGTTTCGTGAATCTTTTTGGTGATGCGGTGCACAAACTCATCCTGCAAGTGTTTTGGGGGGTAGAGGGGCGCAGCACTGCAGCTTGGATCAAACAAAACATGACAGCGCGTTAGCCCACCTTGTCCCAACCACATTCCTCAAGCTCATCACGGAGTGTCATCCGCTCTGAACCTCCCTTGGCCCACCTCTTGTGAATGGGGGAAGGGACATGACAACGCCCACTAGGCTTGACCTCGCAAAGTCTCCTCAAGCGGTTGTTCTTGGCAGCCTCTGACACATCCTCACCACCTGAACTATCGTCTGCCTGCGTGCGAGGGGTCCTATCACCTGTGGAAGTGCCAGATGCCCTCGACGATTTCTTGTCCGATGATGACGTTCCGGATGATGTTGGTGTCGGGGCAGGAATGCGCTTGCCAGGCGGAGTGGCATGGTCCCCCGAAAACAACGCCTTCTTTAAGTCAGCAAGCTCGGCCAAGAGCTTGCGTTGGCCTACACACACTTCAACATTTAATACGCAGCCAGGGTCATGGGAAGGCCTTTGCACTATAGAACGCATGCATGTATGCAATTGTGTGTGTGAACACTCGGTGCAGGTTAAAACTTAACGCGAGCATATGAAGATTGCAGTGTAACAGAAGCAAAAGATGTTGACATATGTTTTTTAATATATCCGCTATATATAGTCGTACATACTAACATATGAAGCTGCATAGGGCAAGCCTCCTTCACCTGAGCAATCTCCGAGCCCGGATCAGGAGCTTTGCCCCTGACCCGCTTTGGTGGCACCAGCTTGCTGGGGGTAGGGTGGACTTCAGGCGCGGAGGGCGCTTCAGAATCAGTCTGAGGACCGTGGACGGAGTGGGTGGAGCCCTGGTCTTCCTCTTCTTCTCTGCTTCTTCTGTCTGGTTTGTCTCTTCCATCTCATGGTTTTCTTTTCCTTTCCTGGTCTGTTCCTTACTCTTGGCAGAAGCTTTTGCCTTTGCTTTAGCAGCAGTACACAGTGCAGGCTTACGACCGGCTCGTTTGAGCTCCTCCTCAGTAGCCTGAACAAAAAGGAATCAAACAACATGGTGTATGATTTGAAGCATTTCTCTCCTAAGTCTTGCAACTTGGCAGCGGGAACGGTGTCATCATCAGGGTGAGCTCCGGTGCCAGCTTCCTGAGAAAGCCGACAGGATTGAAGCAGAGACCTAAAATTGTGGGGATGCAGTTGCACATAACTTCATGCACAGTATTTGTATGACAATGCATTTGAGATACCTCTTGCATTTTCTTCAAGGCTTTGATTTGATCCTCATATTCCTTCAGGTGTAAATGGAGACGGTCTGATTCTACAAAATGTGTGATCCGGCAACAATTTTATACTCATATGTTACTTTTTTCCATGGCACATTGACCCCAGACACTTCTATGTATTTAGCCGAGCTAGTGTTGGTACAGCAGTCCTGGATTTTCTGCATCAGCTCTGCTGGCGATTCCTTTTCCTGCTTGATGTCTAGAAGCTTCCGATTACCCTCAGCGAGCTCGGAACAGCTAAGCTGCTTCGATGGAACCTGTCTTCGCAACGTCGCAGGCTTACCTTTGGCCATGGCACCTGGACAACAGGCCTGCAACCAATTTGGACAGCTTGATCAATGCGGGCGCTAGAAAACAGCATGGATGACTGACAAAACTAGAACAAATCCTATGATGTCAGTCCAAAATGCTTCATTTCCAGAAGGCCCGGAATCTTTGAATAGTACGTACTGGGACCGTGTTTCAGTACGGAAAATACAGCCTTTTACGCAAAGCACGCCCCTTGTACGGTGTACGGGTTGTATACGGGCTCTGTACGTACATAGTAGGGATCTGGTACGTACTTTCCATGTACGGGTAAATCGGTCCAAAAACAAACATGTAAATGGCTTGAAGTCCTTTCAAAGTTCCAAAAACACTCTGCATAGCTTCCCCTGAAAGCTTTGGGCCACCGACCCACATTAAAGCACCCTTCACAAGTTGTTCAGGCCTACTTTCCCATGGGTTTGGCAGAGGTGCCAAATTCTCTGCTGGTCCTTGTGTTTTCCATCTCACACGTGTCATGCATGAGAAGATCAAGCAGCAATTCCGAATTGGGGCTCACCACGGACAAATCAATGGGAGCTTGGAACGGGACCTTTGTCACATGAAGGTTGGGAACAAGGGGCGCCAGCTACCCAAGTTGAGGATTGTTGTTCCCTCTCAAGTAGAACAAAACATCCCTCAGGTTGGAATCCTCATGTTAGGTCGTCCACGGCATATCTCGAAAGAACTCCTGCAGGTCCTTTGCAGCCACATCATCAGGAACCACTGGTGGAGGAACGCGGTGTCGATCAGTTGGCGACGGATCTTCAAGAGTTGGATGCCAAAGCGGGTGGGTATGTCTGAGCACAGGCCGTGTTGCTTTCAAGTACTATATAATCAACAGGGCAAGGACGTTTAAAGGCTCCAAGGTGTCCAAAAAACATTGTTTTGGTTGTTGGGGCCATGGTTGCGGACACCTTGAAAAGCAGTGGGTTGAACCCTCCTAAGCTATTGAAGGTGCACCCATTCAAAACTCAAAATCCCAAATCCCTGCCTAGATGAACGGAACAATTTCAGGAGCGAACGCTTTGGAAAGAAGACCCTGGACCTATCCTGTCCAAAACCCTCTACCAATTGACTGGATGCCTGCATCATGGATAATTTCATGGGTTTAGTCACCATACCATAGTCAGTCCACCAACATAGCTTCAATCCACAGTGCAACTACAGGAATGAGTATCAGCAACTAAGGTCAGATCCCCGTCCCTTTGAGGTCAGAAGTTCCTGTATAGTTGGGCTTTCCACTCTGGACACACCCTTTCGGGCAGACCTGACTCCAGAGTCCGAGATCGACTTTCGCTGCTGCTTCGTCAGCACACCCTTGTTGAGCCGTCCAATCTTCTTGGAGTTGGCCCAACAAATGTGGCGCTTGGCCGTGGCGCTGTAATAGTGCCCCATCCACCAGGCAGTTGAGAAGATCTGCCAGCAAGTCTGGTGATATGCATGTTGGGACCACCCCAAAAAGGGTAGCAAATCCTTTACTTTCTTATAACTGCAGTACTGTTGGAATCCTAACCCAATCCCAAACACATACCAAACCCTCCCAACAACACACCTCTTCAATCGATCGCAGCAGCGCACGGAGTCGAGGGTGCCACCAAACCAGGCTGCTCCTGGGTTGCTCTATGCACCAGCAAGCACCCATGGCCTGTAGCACAAGGACTGCCAGAGCTGTCCTGGCACGGGGAACCGACTGGTGTCAATACAGTAGACATCTCCGTCCTGGGACCACTACCTCTCCGGATAGCTACCTCCTAAAAGATCCTCGTGTGTGCACTAGACTGTACATGACAAAATAGTCTGCTGAGAGTCCTAGCCGTCAGCTCATTCCCATCACGGGACATAGGGAAATTGGATGTTCCCCAGCGGGCGCCAAGGGGTACGCCCATGAGTGGCGGAATTGATTGCCACCCAAGATGTGCAAACCAAGCCTATTAGGCACAGGCTGTCGTCCATCTTCATGTTAAGATTGTCGTGAGCAGGAGCCTCAAAAAAGCAACAACCCAGCTGTAAAATCAAATGTTTCATATCACAGCTAGCACACCCTTGAACAACAGACTTCATGATGGGCCATTGGATATTGGAGGCAAGCAGCGCAACCCACTGTCCGAAAAGAAGGTTCATGCAATCCTGTTTCCCTGGCTTGGGGTCACCTTTCAGAATATCTAAGCTGGCAGTGCATGGCCACCAGTCCTCATAACTCTGGAACACCAGCCAGCACCTGAGAACACTTCAACGAAGCCGTAGGCCTGCAAAGAGCACCCACTGCTGGGCAGTTTGTGCGCTTCACCGGAATTCGCACCCAACAAACACACACCCCACCCTTCTCAAAGATGGGGACATTCGAAGAAAGGTGGAGGAGGACAATGCAGGCCATGAGTAAGCTGCGGAGCGACAGTAATCATTGGGCATGCTTACCTTGATCCTTCTTAACAAAGACTGTGAAGGCCCATCAACAGGGGCCTGCTGTTTTTGTTGGTTTTGAACAAGTCGGTGTTCCAGGCCACCGAAAACAAAACAGTGTTTCTTGGGAAACCCTAGCTGCAAACATGTGAGGTTGCCAGGCACAGACTGCAATGACAACAGTTGAACCCACATGTCACCTTGGGCGCTCCAAGCACGTAGAGCCGCTTCAGGACCAGGGCAAGCTTCGCTTCTTGCTTCGCTTCTTTGTCCATCGGGACCCGGGACGCGACTCGAAAGCACTACGACAGATGCTTGATGGTTTGCCCTGCAAAACAATTGTGCTTTGCATGAAAGGCGGCCCCAGCACAACCCCCCTTGCAAGTGCACAGGCTCTTCATGGGTTTGTCTTGTAGACATGGGATTGAGCTGAGTTGAACATGTGAGCTACCATTTCCAATCGGGTTCCACTTCTTTGGTTGAACAAATTGGCCAGGCCCACTCTTCAGACTGGAAGCGTAGCTCTGCGGTTGAAGCCTGCGCCTCCAGCCATCCCCGCGCCCCATCGCCAAGGTAAGGAATGGCTGACCTTGGAGAGCGTAGATTGCGGAAGGAGAGGGCTCACCATTGGGAGAAGGGGGGCTCCACTTCACCTTCAGCAGCATCTCAAGTTCTGGCTGTCCAGTCCATCATTCATCATTGCCTTCTACAGTAGCGTCTAGACCTCTATAAATAATACAATTGATTCTTTTTTCCACACGTCAACATGTGCAAGCTCCAGGTCCCAAATCATGGCCTTTTGCCACCACGCTGTCTCCCACATCCCTGCAGCCCTTGTGAAAGGGTTCCACACAGAGTTTGAAGATGTTTGAAGCAAAGAAGTTGGATTCCAACCCAAAGGATTCACAGGATGACAGGGCACCCCAGACAGCGTGGTAAGTGACAGTTGGTTGAAGACCTGGGCCTGTTCACCTAAGTCGAACGCCGGTGTAATCCCAGTAAGCTGCTAGCTAAATGAGGAGGGGCAGAAAGGGTTCAATTCAACGAGCCAGCTTGGTTTTGGATGGACCTTCTTAACAATCATTGGAGAACCTGCCCTCTGAACTCAAGATCAAAAGCGCATCAGGAGATAAGGCCAGTGCCTTGAGCTGATCTAGGTAGCCTTTGGCTGCCACCTTTGCCTCATGCTGCACCTTGTCAGCATCAATAGCGCGGCTGCCCCAGAGTCGGGTACAGAAACTCCAGAAATAGTCCTGCCAAAGTCGGGGCAGAGTTGGCTTCAGCACATGGGCACACTTTGGTCCCAACTGCTGATGTCGTGGGATCTGGAGGTGGAACAAAGAATAAAGATCAGAAAACATGGAGCCATACAAACATTGGGGTAAAGTCCAAGAGTGCTACTTGGAAAGTTTGGGGTCCAGAACAATCAGTGCCATGTTGTGTTTTGGGAACCTCACCATACCAGCTTTGGTGGCCATGGGTCCATTGGTAGGTATAGCTTTAAGGAAGCCTGCATAATGGTTGCCGGACAGCATGACCAGGAGATGATATCTAACATACATGATCAGTATGATATGTATGATGAACCGACTATTGGCAATCGGTGCCCTTGTGTGCAAGTTGAAGCACGATGCAACTGATCAAGAAATTGAACTTACATGAACTTACCAAAAAACGCGCACTCTACTGCACGGTGCTGCAAGCATGCAATTGCAAACCGCGTTTATGTATGTGCAAGAGCGAGCCTCGTGAGCAGAGAAGCTGGAGAGGTGGGGTTTGATCTGCACATTGAAGGCCTCCCTGATCCCATCCCACTTGACGGCGGCGAGCTCTCCGGCAGGTCGGCGACGCCTTGCAAAGCACTTCAGCTGCTCCCCCTCAACAGGTGCAGAAGGGACTTCTGCAGGCACAGACTTGGACTTGGGCTGCCTTGTCCTTTTTGCAGGCCCTCCTTCTGAGCCTTCGGCCTTCCGCTGCCGCTTGTTCTCCTTGTTCTCTGACTCGCCCGGAGCATCACTGCCACCAGCCAAGTCGTCAGCCTTCTTCTTGCTCGCTTTCTTGGGCGCTGCTTTGGCCTTTGCAGCTTTAGCCTTAGCCTTGGCCTTGGCTTTGCCATTGGCCTTCTTGGGCCGGCCAGGCCCTCTCTGGCGCTTCGCAGGACGTTCAATGCCCTCCTCCGCATCAACCGCCTCAACGAGTCCGAATTGCATGCGTCGTAAAACCTAGCCAAGATGCGAAGACCAGCTGTGACCAAAGTGCTAAAACTTTAACCTATATCGTATTTGCCCCGCGTTAAGAAATACAAACATAGTCTTGAATGAGAATTTGAGGGACACAGGCAGCAGCATTGTCAAGAGGTTCTTCAGGAAGCTCCTCTGCAAAGCGGTTGGCGATCTCCTCCATCTCCTCTTGCTGCATAACGGCAGTGTCCATGGTGTCTTGGCCATAGGGGATGCTGTCAGGGATCTCAATCAACGCAGTCGAAGACCGCTTCAGACCATCCGAGCTGGAGGCCATCTCTGGCTTCCTGCACAGCGCAAGAGTTGTTGCTACAGGGACTTAGGTCTTGGGACTGGTCTTGGGCCATCTACCTAGTGCAGCGTTAGGCAGCGTTGGTGGAGGCTTCACTCTTTCGATTTGTTTTCAAAGAGAAGAGGCCCCTCAAATTAAGAATTTGCTTTCATGGGACCATGACTGCAGCCAAAACTCTTCTGATCACATTGCAAGCGCAGCTCTCCGATCTTGACCTGCAGTTTCAGGATCTTGTCCGAGATGTCTCCGGGCTCTGTGCCATCCGGCTTGAAGTCCAACTTCTTGTCATCAGGATTGAAGTCCTCTTTTTCGTCCTGGACAAGAAGAAGATCAGGCAGCTCTTGCGCCTGAGAATCTTCGACCAACTCAGACTCATGAGCTCCGCTCGCCTGAAAGTCTTCAAGGACAGGAACCTCTTCAGGAAGATCCAAGGTCAAGGTTCCATCATCAACAACCTCCACCCCACCGGTAGGCTCAGAATCCTCAACTGCAGCTACATTGCCAGTAGCTGAGAAAGCCTCACGATCAGCAATTGCAGGCCCCTCACGATCAGCAAGCGCAGGCTCCTCGGGAACAGCATTTGCACGCTCCTCGGCATCAGCAGTTGCTGGCTCCTCCGGATCAGCATCTGCTGGCCCCTCAGCTTCGGAATCTTCAATTTCCTCCACTGCATCATCATCGCTCCCAGCATCATCCGGCTCGGCGCCGAAAGCCTCCACAGGTGAATAGGTGCTGACAAAAGAAAGCGTGGAGAAGGTAAGTGCACAAACGAAGCATTCTATTGCTGTCTACGTCCAACTTTAGAGCCAAGTAACTAAACACCAAAGAGAAAATATGAAAGCCGGCCACTCCTGCGGTGAAACGATCTGCAAGAGGTATCGGAATGCTGCTGAACGGGGCTTCTGCTTGCGGCCCAACTTCCGCTTGATGAGGACACAGAACTTCTTGCAAAACCATGCATCCAATTTCACCTCCTTCTTGTCTATGGGGGCGGTCTCGCCTTTTGCCGACTTGTGCAAGGCCAGAATCCTAAGTTTAAGTTGATTCACACTGTGCACTCGATACCTCAGTCTATAGATCATTGCACTGAGAAGAAAAGCGGCAGAGGTCTGCTAAAACACAAAATCATATAAGCCCGTCTTTTTACTGGGACGGGTGGCTGCTTCTCAAAGTCTGGAACAGTGCACAAGTGAAGCTCACCATCCGCCACAGTCGCCTTGTGGATCAAAGGGGCCAGGACATCAACATTATGCTCCGCTCCGGCGACATTGATAGCAAAAGCATCACCTTTGACTTTTCTCAAAAAAAGGATGCCTTCATTCCTAATGCGTGCCCGAAGTATGGCCTTTGCATCCCACTCCTCAGCCAAGCCGGACAACAACCTGCAGGAAAAGGACTCTGCAGCCATTGGGTCGAGACTATAAGATGCCTCTGAGGCGTCAAAAAGCACGATCTTGATATGGACTCTGGAGCCAGGAAAGATGCAGCAATTGCTGGATCGCTGACACTGGTATGCATGCTCTAGTGCAGTAACATGAGCATTGTAGGCATGTATGGGGTGACCCGGGATCACTACAGGTGCACCTACAGGCCGTGTCGATATGTTACAGAGATATAGCCCACAGCTTCGTTTGCAAAGCCGCGATGCATATATTATACGCATGGTTGAGTTAAAAGGGGTACACCATGGAACAGGGTTGCAGTGCCACTGCAGTATCTGAATCTTGACCTTCTCCCCTCTGCAGCTCATCAGCCAAGGCCCTGACCATTTGGTCAATCAAGATCGCCAGCGCCGGCTTTCAAAAAACGCTGGCTGTTTGAGCGAGCGGGGATGAAGGGTGATAAAGGTTGATTGAACTCATTGTTTTTCCAGGGGATTTGCACCACCACTGATTTTCCTAATTGTTTTGATCAAGTGATGGCAGCTTCTTTTGCTGCATGCCCGTTCAGGTGGAAAGAGCTGTACCATGAAAGCCTGGTTTATTGGAAATTGAGAGTCCAATCATGGGAAACCATGATGCCATTGATGGACAACATGAAAGTACGACCCCTTTAGAAAGTACGACCCTCTAACTTAAAAACCTGGTTTTCAATTCAGAAACCTTGATTTTTTGAAAGGCATTCATTTTCGTAGGACGTTGAGGCTTCAGGCACCTGCATAACCACCGCACATGGGAGGACCCTCCACTCCCCGCCAGATCCAGCAGACCTCCCCTGCGCATGCGATCATCTTCGCACCCTCCTGCAGGATCCCGATACCCCCACCATCAACGGCCACTACATTCTTACACTTGACCAACTCCAACTCCCTACACATCTCGGCATTTTTCTCAACGCCAATATGAACAGCACCTACTACCCAAGCAAGGCTCGATACTTTCTCATCTTCCAGACGGCCTACACGAAATGGCTCAAACTACAAGGGCTTCCGCCATCCCTCGTTCAACATTTGCAACCATTCCTTGAGCACCAATGGCGCCTCCACAACATACACCTCAAGCAGCACCCCCGTTTTACGGCTCGCCTGCTTCGCCAACTCCAAGAACACCTCGGCCAACACACATTACTTCACCATGCCGACCATGAACTACAACAACTCCGGCTGTTCTGCCCTCGCCAATATTTCACTGGCGCCTTGAATACATGGCAATCCCCCGAACTCTTCGAACCACTTCCCTTCATCACTGCCACCAATATTCACGCTCACCTGGCAGCCACTGTTCCTCCCATTCTGCGCACTCGCTACAAGTGGGGCTTCCGCAAAGACTTCAACATTCCTTACGGCGTTGTCCACCTCAAGGAGAAGAAGCACTGGCAAAAAGGCCGTACAATCATCTCATACTTCCAATCACTCAGTGGCAACCTACTTCGCATTACCAGCCGTGCCCTTGACATCATCCTCCAACACCTTTACCCCCAGCATCCCGGCCAAATGTCCATTCCCCAGCTTTGGCACCATTTTCACAGCTACCTCACCCAAACCCCACCAGACATCTCACTACACGCCACCAACGATGACCTGGTCGGTTTCTTCAACTCAGTTCCACAGCACAGACTTATCGATGCGGTTCACTCTCTCGTCCACCACTGGCAACAACAGCAATCCACACACACCCTGACGGTGGGTGTCCAGGCCACCGGCAACCCGTTCCACCACTCACACATTGGCAGACACCATCGCAAACACCCTACCCAACGCACCATCCAGACTTCAGACATCACCACCATCGTGGCTTTTGCCCTCAACACATGCATTTTCCGGGCTTGCAACAATACGTATAAACAAATCCGAGGGGCCGGGATTGGATCCCAGCTCTCTCCAGCCCTATGCAATGTCGCCATCACCCTCATTGAGCATTCCTGGCACCAGATCCACAACAACCTACTTCAACACACAGACCTCCACTTCACTTACTATCGATATGTCGACAACCGCTTCATTGTCCACAACGAACATTTCCTCCAACACCCAGCCATTCAAACCCTCATCCACCACAACTTTTTTGGAGACCCAGTGGAA
>CAXIVM010002204.1:0-11000 GCA_964035705.1 Porites rus | reverse complement strand
AAAATTCAATGAAGAAACCCAAGGCCCAAGGAAGTCTCCAACAGCTGGCCTGGACAGGGCATCAACATCCATTTATTATAGATATTATAGGCACTGGCAGCACTGGCACTACCGCAAGTTCACCAGCAAGTGTCGCCCTTCCCAAAAAATGTTGCCTCCAAAAATAAAGTGTGGGCCAGCCTTTTCAATGTGCCACGAAAGCATACCAGCACAGCAATACGATCAACACGTCGGCATAGCACACATCATTGTGCCCACATATGCGCAGGCCCAACTGCGCCACTACAAGCAAGAACCCGCAAACCTGCTCCGGAACCTGCTCCGGAGCCGGCCAGCAAGCCAACGCGACAGCATGACCCGACTTCAGCGTTTCAGCGTGACAAAGTTGTCACCATGTTTGCGTGACCCCTGGCAGCGCGCCAGAAAAACAACATGTCAGCGCGACACCGCGCAAGCATATCAACGCGACAACGCGGACCGTGTTAGCGTATTCAGCGGGGCAACACCTCAGCACCTCAAAAAAAATGCTGGCGTATCTGCAAAGTGCTCCGACACTTCCAACAAAACCTCCTCCGGAAACTCCTACCTCCTCTCCAACCTCCTCCGAAGCCTGCTCCGGCACCTGCCCTCGGGAACTTGCTCCGGCACCTGCTCCAAGGCGTGCTCTGGAAGCTGTTCCGGAATTTGCTCGGGAACCTGCTCCGCAAGTTGCTCCGGAACCTGCTTTGGAATGCACTGAGCACTGCCAGAACTTGCTTCAGACCTTGCTCCGGGTCTGGAACCTGTGCTGGAACCTGCTCGAAGCTTGCTCTGGAACCTGCTGCCCCGAGCGAACGCTTGGTGGCGTCACGCATCTTTTCAAGCCTTTTCCGTTCAAGATAGGCCCTCGCAGCTGTGATCAAGAAGTCATACGACCTTTCTTTACTACCATCAGCTGCTCGATCGTACAAGGCCAGGTCATGCTCAAGGGGTTTAAAGCGCTTGACTGCCAGATGGAAGTAAGCTTCAAGGACACTGTCTTCTGGTTCTTTCTTCATTCCGGCCAGGACACTGTCCCACTTGTTTATAAAGCCCTTGAGGTCGTCGTTGATCATCTTGACGGACATAAGGTCTTCAAGACCATAGATTGCGCCATGCTTGATGCTTGTCGCAAAGTACTCATGAAAGCGAAGGAGCAAATGCCTTCCCTTCACATTCTTGTCTTCACGAGCACGCAGCTCCTTGAAGGTAGCAATTTGACGACCAAGGTCCCCCACAGCGCAATTAGTCAAGCTTGCTAGAAGCTTTGCGTCAAGGGTTGCAAAACCCTCTGAATCGTCTAATGCGTCAATGGTTTGGGAATCCTTGTACACTTTCCCAACCCATATTCGAGCTTCATCTGGCTTGGCTGAAGCCGCAGCGATGTTGTCCCTCACCTTGATCTTCCAATCTCTGTACTTCTCAGGCGTGGGAAACTTGGGAATGAGAACTTTATCAGCCTCTTTGGCTTTGCTCTCACGATCTCTATCTTTTCACTTTCTCTGCTGCTTCTTCAGCTCCTTGCGGATGATGCGTGCAAGACGCGAAGATTCAGAGCTTGAGTCGTTGGAGCTGTCACTTCCGCTTGCTGCGCTAGGTGACGAAGGCGACGGAGAAGGAGAACGTCTTTTCCTACGCTCTCTTGATCGGCATCTCTTTGGGCTCTTCTCTTTCTTCTTCTCTTTTCCTTTCTTCTTCTTATCCCTCTTGGACTTATCATCACCTTCGTCATCAGCATTGGACGGATGAAGATCGTCATCGCCTTTGTTCCCGGGCTTCTCCAGCTGAGTGCGAAGGCTCGCCGGAGGTAAAGCTGGGGATCCTTGGGATCCAGGTGGCTGCACTGATGGCGCAGGCACTCGGTTCCCCGAGGCGTTGTCAAATCTCTCTCGCAACTCCTTGATAATTCGGCTCTGTTCAGCTAATTCTGACCGAAGTGCATCCTCCCTTTGCTTTGCAGAGGCGCGTTCGTTCTCGACGACGGAGTGTCGTTCGAGCGAAATCCGATCTAAATAAGCCCTCTGTTCATGAAGTTGTTGGTTTTGATGGGCTTGGTTCATGTCACTCAAACGTTGATTGGCTAAAGCCTCAATTTGTTCCCTAGACTCCTGGATAGCCACTCTAGCTTGGTTCTCTACTAAGTCTCTATATTGCCTAGCATCATCTGCTACTTGTTGCCCGTGCTCGGCCAAAATGGCCTGATGCCGCAATTCCGCAATCTGAGCTACCTGAGCTGACCTATCCTCATTGACGAAGACTGCTTGTTGGTGGATCTGTCTTGCATCAACGTTCTGGACATTCATCACAGGAGAGAACTCAGGTTGAAACGGCGACGGAGCTTGAACACTAGGCAACAGGTCCCCCTGTGCACTGAGCATCGGTGGCACATTTGGCGCACGCAACTCCAGCGGAACAACAGGGAGCTCCAATGCAGGTGAGCTGGACATGGCAGGCGAAGTGGGAACGTAGCCTGAACGCGAGCGGTCACCACGGGAACTTTCATCATCAGCCATGGCCTCTAGACAGTGCACTATCTATGGTGGGTGAGACCAGGGCTAGGACCAAGCACGTACCGCACTTTTGGCGATACGGCTGATAACCTGTAGTTACAGGTAAACGACCGATAAACGCCACCTAGTCGCACCTGTTTTGCCTTGAGCCAAAGTAGCACGAGTGAGACATAGATAACACTATGCTAGCGTGAAACAACAGTCTGTAGTGTGTTTGTGGTCGGGTGTTTGTGATTGCGCTTGTGGTGGTATGACTGTGTTTGTGATTGTGTTTGCGGTGGTAAGATTGTGTTTGTGATTGTGGTTTCGGTCGTGTGCAGTGGTTGAGGTCTGGCAGGGAACACTTGGGCCTGGAGGTCGCGGTTGAGGTCCGGCAGGAACACTGGGCGGCTGAGGTCCGGTAAAAACACCTGGGTCTGGAGCTCGCGGTTGAGGTCCGGCAGGGAACACTGGGCGCGGATGGTTGTGGTTGAGGTCCGGCAGGGAACACTTGGGTCTGGAGCTCGCGGTTGAGGTCCGGCAGGGAACACTGGGCCTGGATGGTCGTGGTTGAGGTCCGGGAGGAGGCGGAGGAGGCGGAGGAGGAGATGGGGCTGATGTAAAATCTAACAACCCTCACCTGACAGGTGGGAAAAAACCACACAAAACACGGAACACATGAAACCACTCGGCGTTGGATTTATTGTTAGTCAACCTGGGTTTGAGATGAAACTAAAAACAAACGGAATAACACAACTGGAGCAAAGGCCATTTATGCCAAAGTTTACGGTAGAAGGTCGCAATGATTGTTTTGGAAAGGTTTGCCCAAACCACTTCACAGATTGTTCGATTGCATTCTGCTTGGGAGTCTGACCTGTTCGTTTATGAAAATTCATTCCTCTCATAGTTGCCTTCGATGGGCATGAGATCAAACCTGCGAAAACCAAAAAACATTGCAGGAAGAAGTTGCAAAAACCTAAAGAGATTAAATGACTGGACCATGCGGGGTGCGTCTAAGCCGGCACCATTTAACATCTACGAGCTGCTCCGGTAGATCCAATGCAACATGGACTTTTGGCCCTATATAAGTAGATCGCAAACTCGAGAACTCCGGTCCAAGCTCTTCGACACTGAGGGAACAAGCCCGTCCATGCCATCCAAAACTGGGAGGAGAAAACATGCCTTCTTTCGACTGCCCGGCATAATGCCGGCGCGCGCTTTCTGTCCGGTAAATTCCAATTCCTTCTTGGGTATGTTTTATAAGTGGCACTGGGGTTTAATTGTTCCAACAAATCACCAGCAGAATAGAGAGAATCAAAATCTGGTCTCCATCGCCCAATGCCCACATAATAACATGATGCCCCAAGCACTGTCAATAGCAACGGCGGCCGCAAGCAAAGCCGCCAAAAAGTTTACATACTATTACAGAGCTTCACTGCGGGTCAAAACTGCGCAAGCAGCACCTTCCAAGCAAAACCGGCCTTTCCGGCGCTTTCGTTAAAGCCAGGTGTGTCCACTGTCCACGTGTCCACACCGTCCAAACGAAAAGGCCAAGGAGTGCGCCTGGGGCATTGCCGTGTCCCGCTTTGTCAAGGGCCTTCTGGCTACTTACTCAGAGGCGCCCGAGGCGGCCTTCAAACACAACGCAATATGGGGGCACCAGCCCAGACATGCGGCCGAAGCGCTTTTAATCGACTCTCTGCATCTAGATCTCTGTAAATCACGCTGACTGTATAGCTTTCCTTTCACGCGTGGCTTGACTCCACGAACTCAAAAACTGTAAGTGTAAGTCAAACAAAAAGTTATCGCACTGGAACCGACAAATTTGCCAAAGCAGTCCAAAACACACCCACGCAAAAAGAATGACTGTATCAACCGTTGCGGCATCACTCGCATCACCAAGGCCGTCATACTGCAACATTCGCTCTCTCCCAGCAGGTTCCGGGCTCACACTTCCAAAACATCTTTTGACCTACCCCCCCACACCCCCTAAAGCTCACTAAACAGAACATCAACCTAGCCCATCGGCTGGCCTACTGTACCTGTACGTTCTGCCTAGGTCACTGGAGCCGTCGTCGCCTGCAAGAAGGAGCCACCCAAGTGTAGCCGTCTGGACAATAGGCCGAATACGTGTTCCCTGTAATGACCTGGCGTGGAAAGAATGTGTTTGGTTGGCTTTGCACAAAACTGAGCTGCGTGAACCTTAAAGCCTTAAACCTGATAGAACCCACGAACCCGAATGCAGTCACTTTGTATAGAAGCGTAGCACTCAAAGCGTTCTTGTTTTCGGAGATGACTGGCAGAGTCATCAACTAAAGCAGCGCCAGCATCTCCCGGCATGTGAGAAGTTGATGTAATTCCAGGCATGTGCACTTCTACATTACCAGACCACGAGTCGATTCCCAAGCATGACATTGAACCCTTTCAAAGGAAAACTTTTCGAGTGCAATGTCATGGTAGTTCATGAAAACGCAGAGCCTGAAGCACATAAGTGAGGTCCGGGTCACTTCGGTCAGGAGAAGGGCTATACTGCATAAAGCTGCTCAGATCACTCTGTTCACCGGGAGGGGCTCCTGGATCAGGGATAGTTGCCGTATCAGCACTTTCATCTCGTGTGAGGGGAAGCCTATCTTCATCTCTCGCAGCTCTTGGAGTCAATAATTGTCGATGTTCTCGCAGAGGGCGTTGCTGCGGTAGCTGTTGCTCACAGGCATCAGATGTAACCCTGTGGAGTTGAACATGCGCCCCGGCCGGCAGACCAATGCGTTCATATCCACGGAATTCACGCACCAGGTCTTGATACCGAAAGTAGACCATGCCTTGATGGCTTCCTTCACAAAGCTCTGATGGAACAGAGCACATTCGGTGAACAAACTGGGAGGCATCTAACCGCAATGGTCTCGACAAAGCCAGTGAATCCATGACGGACAATGGGAGTCGCCAACGCATGTCCACCAATATCTGCCATCAGTGGCTGCGGAAAGACAAGGAAGTTCATCTCAGTTGTACCGGCGTCTTCAAAAGGCACAAACAATTGCGTCGACCAAAGTCCATATCTTTGCAATTGGGCCGAGAATGGTTCGCCAAATGTCTGCTCTGGGGAGAGAAAACCCATCGTTTACAATTTCGTCCGATCCAAACGAGCCTGACATCCGCTGCTTACGATATTCTTCTTCACATCTGGTCCTGCACATCCATTCGGGGACGGTGTTGGATGTGGCCGTGCCATTGGGGTTTGCGTTTCAGGGTGTGGCATCGAAGCGCTGTTTTCGTGACAAGTCTCAGCTGAAATGGTGATTTTGGTGGATGGGAGCGTGCTCAGAACGGGCCGAAATCATTCCAAACGTGTGGTGTGGTGCAAATTTTGTTGAAGCTCACATGAGATGATATTGTCACTTTTCGTGGCAGGCGCAGTATACTTTGTGCGGGCTTTGAGGTGTGGAAGTGCGATTTTCGTGGCAGGCGCAGGGAATCGTGAGGTTGCGATGTGTGACGGAGGTGACATTTCGTGGCAGGCGCAGAACTTTGTGCGCGTTAGACGAGTGGACGCGCAAAGATTCGTGGCAGGCGCAGGGAATCGTGAGGTTGTGAGTTGTTGTGGTAGAGGTGAATGTCGCTGTGACATTGGGATTGGCGTGTGAGCGGGTGTTATTTGGAGGGGCTGGAATCGCGAAACTGCTTGGCAGGGCTGCGCGATGGGTGCTCCGATGGGTGTTTCCGCTTGACTTTGGGAGGAAGTCTCGTACGAAACGTTCGTTTTGGAGACTTGACGTGTGACTTTTGGAGGAAGTCTCGTACGAAACGCTCGTTTTGGAGACTTGACGTGTGACTTTTGGAGGAAGTCTCGTACGAAACGCTCGTTTTGGAGACTTGACGCGGGACTTTTGGAGGAAGTCTCGTACGAAACGCTCGTTTTGGAGACTTGACGTCGGACTTTTGGAGGACGTCTCGCAAAAAACATTCGCTTGCAGACTCAAAGCGTGACTCGAAGCCTCTCCGGGTGGACACTCTTGTAGGACACTCTTGTGGGTCACTCTTACAGGACACTCTTGTGGGACACTCTTGTGGGGCACTCTTGTAGGAAACGCTCGTTTTGGAAGTGAGGATTGTTAGTGTTAGTGAAAGGCTGGTGTAAAACGCTTGTATTGGAAGGCTGGATTGTCAGGTTTCGTGAAAGTCTCGTGTAAAACGCCCGTTTTGCAAGTCTGGATTGTCAGTTTTCGTGAAAGTCTCGTGTAAAACGCTCGTTTTGGGAGTCGGAAGTGTCAGTTTTCGTGACAGTCTCGTGTAAAACGCTCGTTTTGGAAGTGAGGATTGTTAGTGTTAGTGAAAGGCTGGTGTAAAACGCTCGTTTTAGAAGTCTGGATTGTAAGTTTTCGTGAAAGTCTCGTGTAAAACGCTCGTTTTGGAGTGTCAGTTTTCGTGAAAGTTTCGTGTAAAAGGTAAGTGTGTCAAGAAAGTGTGTCCTGTCAAGAGTGTCAAGAAAGAGTGTCCTGTCAAGAGTGTCTAGCAAGAGTGTCAAGAAGGAGTGTCCTATCAAGTGTCTAGCAAGGGTATAAGAAAGATTGTCCTGTCAAGGAAAATGCTCGTTTTGCAAGCTGGCGCGAGTGTTTAGCACAGAGTGGCAAGGCAAGAAAGAGTGTCTAGCTTAGTGTCTAGCACAATGGTATCTCAAGAGTGGCAGAGTGTCCCGGCAAGAGTGTCAAGCTTGCTGCGTGGCTCTACTGTAGTGCAAGCAAAGTGATCGTCAGACGTGTGCAGCGTAGGCAACGCTAGTCCGATTTGCTAGAGGAATTTGTTTGCAGAGATTCACAGAGAGTGTCTACGATTTATTTGGAAGCAGGGTTTCTGGATCTTTAGCATAGTGATGAATGCTAGGCCGACTGTAGAGGGTAACTGGTTCGCAGAGATTTACAGAGAGTGTCGTGGGTTTAGGCAGGGTCTGTGGACCAGCAAGAGTGTCAAGCTTGCTGCGTTTCAATTGGCTCTACTGTAGTGCAAGCAAAGTGATCGTCCGACGTGTGCAGCATAGGCGCGCTAGTCCGATTTGCTAGGGGATTTGTTTGCAGGGATTCACAGAGAGTAGAGTGTCTACGATTTATTTGGAAACAGGGTTTCTGGATCCGTAGCATAGTGATGAATGCTAGGCCGACTGTAGAGGGTAACTGGTTCGCAGAGATTTACAGAGAGTGTCGTGGGTTTAGGCAGGGTCTGTGGACCAGCAAGAGTGTCAAGCTTGCTGCGTTTCAATTGGCTCTACTGTAGTGCAAGCAAAGTGATCGTCCGACGTGTGCAGCATAGGCAACGCTAGTCCGATTTGCTAGAGGAATTTGTTTGCAGAGATTCACAGAGAGTGTCTACGATTTATTTGGAAGCAGGGTTTCTGGATCTTTAGCATAGTGATGAATGCTAGGCCGACTGTAGAGGGTAACTGGTTCGCACAGATTTACTGAGAGTGTCGTGGGTTTAGGCAGGGTCTGTGGACCAGCAAGAGTGTCAAGCTTGCTGCGTTTCAATCGGCTCTACTGTAGCGCGAGCAAAGTGATCGTCAGACGTGTGCAGCATAGGCAACGCTAGTCCGATTTGCTAGAGGAATTTGTTTGCAGAGATTCACAGAGAGTGTCTACGATTTATTTGGAAGCAGGGTTTCTGGATCTTTAGCATAGTGATGAATGCTAGGCCGACTGTAGAGGGTAACTGGTTCGCACAGATTTACACAGAGTGTCGTGGGTTTAGGCAGGGTCTGTGGATCATGGCGATGCGTGCAGCTGCGCGGCGGTGGCGCCGGCGGGCGAGGAGAGTTGCGCCGCCGATGGGCGCGCTGCGTGGGGCACGGTGCGGTGTGGATACTGACCCGTTGGGTGGTGTGTGGGGTGGGCGCTCTTACTAGCCACGTGCCTCTACGATGATGCGCCGCTGTGCCTATCTTGTGTACCTTCTGATGAGGCAATGATGGCACCTCGCTGAGTCGGAGGTGGTCATGTGTTGTTGGTTTAATGTTAGAATATCGCATAGCTTGTGTATATTTCTTCGACAGGGGCAGGATGGCGTCTCGCCAAGTGGGATGTAGTCATGTTGGTGGCATAATGTCAGATTTTTTGGATAGCTCCTGTGGTTTTTGTTTCGGAGTGGTATCTTGACATCTCTGAGGTGACCATGCCACTGTTCTCGTTGGTGGCGGGGTGGATGGAGGCAACGTCACTCTTGTCAGCCCCCGCTAATCCCAATGGAATACCGACACAAACGTGTCACTTTCACGAAACCCTGCGCCTGTGCAGCGAAATGCATCACGTGTCTTGCGCGACATGTCATTTTCATGCAAATCACAATGTACTAGCGGTGCAAACTGACACGTGACACATCCATGAAAAGCCACTTGCAAAAGCTTCCCCCAATGGCAGGGCCATAGAGACATCATACGGACGGTTGCAAACGGTTGCAAACGGTTGCGAACGGTTGCGAACTCGAAAACAACGTCGGGCAAACACAGCTCTACCCTCAGACTCCCAAGTTAAACGAGAACCCTTCGCTACGCATTCGGGAAAAAGAAGTTGCACTCGCGGAATTCGACTGAGGCTTAAGCCACCCCTGCATCATCACCACTGATTCTCCAGTAGTTGTAGGCGGTTCTGTTGTCCGCCATTGTAGTGGCGGCGCATGGCATAAACTCCGCGCTGGTATTGAGAACGGTCACATTGTCGAAGTACTTCCAAGGTTGATGCCAGCCTGTTCACTTCAAACCACCCTTTAAGACAGACGTACTGGAAGAAGTCCAGGACGCGATATCAGCCGTGAGCGATTCCGAGGGCGCGCGCTGGGAACAAACTATAAGAAACTGCGACCCCCCCCTTTCTTCGAATTTCACCAAGTTGGAACCATGGAACCTGCTTTACAGGAAAAACGATGCATCAGCATCGCAAAAGAGAACCACGGAACCACGCCCCTTTAGCGAACCCAAAATTTCAACAGAAATTTCATCCCTGAGCTTCAACAAGACGCTGAGGCATTGAGATTTTCGTGGCCCCTCTCCAACTTGGCCAGGACACTTGCATCGTAGCTTTTGTAGTACTCCATAGCAGCTCCCTCCGCTGTTCCAGCGTCCAAGGCCTTTCGGGGCACGTACATGCCAGAAGCACCTTGGTGAATCATCTGTTTGGACACAAAACTTGGGGACGGCGCAATCGTTTAGCATTGTCCCACTCTTGAGCCACTGTCTGAGCAAAACTTAACACATGAAGTTTCTTACCGTGACAGGCTCATACAGGCTCTCCGCATTTTGAGGGCGGGGCACCTGTATAGCCCATGCCTCCTCCCGAAACAGGCATGTCGGCCTAGGATGTCACGACCAATCAGTGCTAAAAAATCAAAAAGGCCCCAAACAGTGCTAAGTGGAACCAAACAAGGATGAATAAGCAAACGTCCACGCTCTAGAGCACACACATGGCAGCACATACATGTGAGATCATGTGAGCAAACGCGCGAGAGCACACATAATGACATATGACGTGTCTGATTCTTTACCACCCACTTCTTGACCTGGAGCAGGCTTGCGTGCAGTTTTGGAGATGAGCAAGGCAACTCTAGTGCACGGCCAAACTGAGAACGAGGACAGGAGCAAGTCCAAACCACTGCTGCTGCGTCTTCTGCCTCTTCTTCTTCTTCGCCTCCTCTTCTTTTTTTTGGTTCTTCTTCTTCTTCTTCCCAGTTGAGTGCATAAAGTGTTTACAACTATATATGCAAAGTCCATGGCACGCAGGAGGTTGGCGCCGCACCCATTCCACCGTCGATATGGTGACGCGCTGTCACGCAGGACGAGTTGCAGGCGGTGGAGTTCCCAGTGGCAAAATCTGCGCCGACTTCATCAACACTTAGATTTCTTGGGCCCATTGTGGACCAGGGAGTTCGCAGTTTGAATGGCAACGCATCAGATTCTCCAGGCTCTTCTGCAGTTCCGTCACCGATCTCTCCACCCCCCCCAGCAGTTCCTATCAAGGATGTGGCGCCGGTCATCAATCTGATGAAGAACGGTGTGAACATCCGACAAACATGTTGGAACCAATGTCCGTTGATGAGAATGCTGGGGCGCTGCTGCAAAGGTCCATGGTCTCGGGGAGCGTGCAGTGGCGACATGCATTGGGCCAGCGGTCAGGGCTTCTGGTGGTGCCTCCGTATGTTGAGGGCCTGCTCCTTCAGTTTGTTCTTCAAGCTGATCCGCACAGCTTGACCTTGAAGATATGCATGGATCCAACTGGTCGCCAGCGAAGCCTGGCCCCAGTGTCCTGAAGGGACTGGTCCTTCAGGTGGCGTGCTGTGGCGTGCATGTCGTGCCGGATGTCCTGCCCCTGAGTCGTGGGCATTCAAGACGTGTTGGAGCCCCTGGGGCATCGACGTCAAAGCAACCGACTGATCTGCCTGGCCGACTGATCTGCTTGAGGGAGAGCTAGCAAGGAACTGATTGCTGATCGTCGAGTGGCACGGCACAATCCTGCAAAG
>CAXIVM010002203.1:0-16878 GCA_964035705.1 Porites rus | reverse complement strand
ATGCAAACATCCACGACTAGCATACCCATAGTCTGCAACACATCACACATATCCCAAGTTCCCTGCAGGGTGGGGAACAAGAGCTAACGAGCAGCTATTTTGTTCCGCAAGCAACCAGGTGCTCTGAGATGTTAAAGAGACGTTTTCAAAAACCAAGAAGCGGGCTGTCCGACAGCACCTTGCACAGCGAGAAGCGCAGCTTTGGAAGTGGCACCCTGATGCAGATTTCGCGCGTAACCCTGCTCTTGAAGCTCATCTGCCACTGGCGGATGAATGGAAATGCTTCACTTGGAGCTTAACACCGGCACTAAGTCTAAGTGTAGGTCTAGGTGCATGCATATTAAGGAGCTGCGTGTCCAGGCGGATGTGCTCTGAAATCATGCGCCCTGGGACAGGCTTGCTTGCTTGAAGGACCTCAAAACGAACATGATCCTGACATGTTGCACATTCTTTACCGGGCCATACCGGGCCCAAAGAAGTTTCTTTGACCAAACCTTCAAACTACTTCACGATTGGGGGGGCTAAACAGGGCCTGATGGTTTCTTTGCATGTGATGCAGCATGATGCAGCATTGCACAGCCATACCAGCGTCAGTCGAGGCATGCATTTGATGCTTCCATGATTATTTCCCAAACTTATGTTGTTTTTGAACATGCCTTCCCACCTGTAGGGCGGGGAATCAGAAAACGAAGTGCTTCTGTCGAGAAAGTCTCCCAGTCTCGCATTACTACAGTTGCGTTTTTGTTTCTTTTGCCACCCGGAAGGCCGATCTCTGCAATAAGGAATCATCCTCTGAACCTGACTGCAAATGCTGCAGTCTCAAGCTCCAAACATGTTGAACACATTCAAGGACTTGCGGCTTGCACGACACTGTAAAGCCATGGCAAGGATCACCCGGCAAGTTGCCGGCAACGTAGGAAGCACAGTCTCACTGATGCAACAGTCCCGATCAGGGTCTCAGCTGGGTCCTGGCGGAAGTTGGCCCTGCAGTGTGCAAACAAGCTGTGGCAACTAGGCAGTGTCATTCAATGCTTGATGTCACTTGCTAAAATTCGGAGCTGCTGCTTGAACATCATGTCAAAATGTGGCGAACGGGTACAGCTTCTGGGGAATGTGACACCCATGAAGGACTTCGGTTTCGGACCCCGACATGGAGCTGTCGACATGACATGCTCCACCTCACGTTCTTCAAGTCGGCCACATGTCACACGAAGTGTCGACATCTAATGAAGGCTAAATGGAGGGTATGAGTGGAAAGGGGTTCACAAAATTGGTTACACAACGTTAATACATTAAAAATACCTTCTACCAAGTTCTGCGAAGGTTTTTGTGTTTGTTACGGCTTTGTTCTCCTACTGGTCCACCATACCACCATACCATCCACGAATAGCCCCGGGTTCCACGAATATCCCGGGCCTTCCACAACGTTAGTAATAGGCTTTTTGCAAAAGCCTTTCTGTGCACTACCCTTCCATTTGCCTCTGATCTATATAATCTCTGTGGCAGGATAACATCTAATTTAATGATGCGGTTTTCGGCAGAGAGGGAGATGTCTGGCCTTTCTATAGCGATGACACCTGGCAAATGAAAAGTCTGATATTTGGCCTATGTGATTTGAAAGGGTATGCTTACGAATGAATTTACGCGATGAAAGTACGCGACCCAAATTTACCCAAATGAACAAAACTGAACAAACTCTCTAATTTTGGATTGGAAGAATCTCATGTGGCTTTCCTTGAGTCTCATCGCCTTCCAGGCTTTACTGCATCCGGCCGTTTCAGCTCGAGATTTGGGTGGCAGTTTCTGTAGCGACAGCTTGCCCGTTCCTGGTGACACCTGCGCTTCTCAAAGGAAATTACTGTATGCGTTGAGGTCCTCTGACAAAAACAAAGTTATGACCAACTTTTAGAACGAACGGCGCCCAATGCGCACGACTCACGATATGCTTCGTCAATTTAATCTCGGACCCTGGCGCAAACGATGTCATTGTGTAAACCCTTCGTCTTGGTTGAGGCTATGGGTGGGTGGCAAAGTTTCATACGCGAGAGGGACATCGCCAACAAGCCACGTCTTGATGCACAAGCAAACTTTCTTCAGCTGAGCGATGGTCAAAACGATTCAAACATGTGATGTTACGACACGTCCTCTAGATTAGAGGGGGCCAGATGCGTGTTTGGGCTGGGCAACCAAGACTCTCCATGCCTAAAAGGAGGCTGCTGTAGAACCACAAACATGCCCCTGTCCGATCTGTCTTGCCCTGTGAAGCTTCTCAACATGGACTGTAATTCTTACAAACTCATGGACTCATCCTTCGCCTTGCAATAGTCAACAGCCGCGCGCGAGTGCACTGCCTGTGCCAATGAGCACCAGCAAAACATCCTAACTGCCAATAGCCTTCTGATGACCTGTAGATCCCAGGGGGCCAGCGGATGTGTCTTTGGGCTGGGCAACCAAGACTCTTGATGCCTAAAGGGAGGCCGCTGTAGAACCACAACCATCCTTTCTGACCCTGTTCGACCTGTCTTACCCTTTTGAGCTCCTCAACGTGATCATGGACTTATTGACCTTGCAATGGGCACCCGCTGTGCACCCGCCTGTGCCAATGGGCACCAGCAACACGTCCCAGCTTCCAATAGCCTTTCACTTTGCACTTTGTACTTTGTAGGGAAAACATGTCGACAGCTTCATTGCGACAGCTTCTTGTGATTCTTTTCTTACACAAAAGTGTCGGCATTGGATTGCTTGGCAGAAGACAGGTAATCTCTCAAAAACCTGAAATGAACAAACCTTCTCAATTTTGGTTGGAAGAACCTAATCAATGCGGCTTTAGCCTCATGGCCTTCCAGGCTTCAAATTAAACAACAGCTGTGGGAAATCTGTCTGGCACTTTTTACAGCGAAAGCACCTGAGCAGCGGCTAAAACCTATGATACTTGGTCTATGTCCTAAAGATATGCATGTGCATGAGCTTCCGTGATGAAAGTATGCGACCCAAGTGTGGACTTAAGCCAATGAATTTAACTTTCTTGCACGTGCTCTTACACAACCTTGCACAACAAAGTGCGTTGCTTATGCAAAGATGCAAAGCTCTTACGACGCAACTCCTATTAGTCAGGAACCAATAGCGGACATCTATACGCGTGGCAGGAGACAGGTAACGCGGGTAATCTCTCAAAAACTGAAAAGGAGCAAACCTTCTAAATGTTGATTGGGAGAATCTCACGTGGCCTTCCTCATAGCCTCATCGCCTTCCAGGCTTCACCTTGAACGGCATCGGTTTCAGATGTGGGAGATTAGTGGGTTTCTATAGCGACAGCTTGCCCATGCCTGGTGACAACTGCACAGTCTTGCAGGTATGGATTGAAGTCGGTGAACTGAAGACCTTTGATGAAAACTCGTCATGACATGTCACGACCAACGTTCAAAAGAAACAGTCATGACAATCTCCACCGCTGGTTCATCAAGTCAGCTACATGTGACACATGTGTGTTTTTCTTGCGCAAAGCGTCGACATCTAAACTCTGTGGCAGGAAAAATCTAATTCAATGTGGTTTTCTGCATAGGGAGATTAGTCGTGGCTTTCTATAGCAAAAACACTTGAGCAAAGGCCAACACCAAAAACAAACATGTGCATTAGCTTCCGCGATGAAAGTACGCGACCAAAGTGTGGACTTACACCAAGGAACTCTTTCGCAACTGCTCTTACACAACCTTGCACAACACAGTGCTTTGCTTATTCAAAGCTCTTACAACACAACTCTTGTTAGTCTCGCACCAAGAGTGGACATCTAAATTCTGCGGCAGGAGACAGGTCAAATTTCAAAAGGAGCATGTATCTCATTAATATTTAATGGGAGATGTTGGAAGAATCTAATGTGGCCTTCCTCATGTCATAGCCTCATGGCCTTGCAAACTTCACTTTCAACAACAGCCGTTTCAGCTGTGGGAGATTTGTGGGACACTTTCTACAGCGACAGCTTGCCCATGCCTGGTGACACCTGCTCGCAGTCTTGCAGGTATGGATTGAAGTCAGTGAACTGAAGACCTTTGATGAACTCCGGACTTCTGACACAAAATTATCACGACCAATTTTTGGAAAGCGCAGCGCACAATGCGCACGACTCGTGATATGCTTCGTCGATTCAATATCCGACCCTGTCGCAAACGTTGCAGCTGCCGGAGGGCTGGACACTCTTTCCATCTGAGCGTTGACAAAGGCCTGTCCATGGTCGGGCCAACACCGTTGCAATCCTAGTTGCCACATGTTGCAACAACGCCCATGCTTACGCTAAGTTTCTGTCTTGTGGCTGGAGCTTCAATGAAGAAGAGTGGCTGGAGCTTTGCGCTTATGCCGAACAAGTTAAACGCAGGCAGTTCGCGTCCCTTGCCTTTGCCAGCTATGTGATTTCCAACTAACCTGGTGGCATTACGGCTTTATGCCTAGGAATTCCTAGGTCTGCTTTGCTCAGACCCTTCTGTGTATCTGGGGGAGTGCTTTTTTAACAGTCCAGTGCCCATGTACACTGCTGGAGTGCCTACGCTGGAAGGCTTTGTAGGGCAACAATTTGTGGATGAGATGGCCTCGTGCTTTGCACATTCCAAGTGGCTTCGCGAAATGGTCTTGCGGGTTTTTTTTGCTGCCGTTCATTGAACATATAGCCTTCACCAATTGTTTTCGTCTGGGATGCCATGTCGGTGTGGGCTGTTTGTATGTGCCAGACATGGCAATGGTTTTTGAGCAAGATATTCTCTCCAATGTTCCCCGGTACTGGACCCTGATTTGTTGTGTGAACAACCTGCACCAAAGACTCCTTGCACATAAATACTCTTAGTTGCGGTAAACAGGTAATGAACAGTATGTATATTTATTGCCATCAAATCAAACGTCCTGGCACAGAATAGAATACACAAAATGGAGATGACCAACTTTACCAATCAGCCATGCAGCCATGGCTTGACCATGCACGAGCAAAGCCTTCCCTCCCTAAGCGGCGCTGAGCGGCGGTCAAAAGGTGTGATGTTATGGCACATGCTTTCGATCTCTCTCGATAAAGCATTGCTTCTCTAGATCTCGAGGAGCCTTTTTTCCATGCGTTGCTGGTCAACCAAGACCCTTCACATTTACAAGGGAGTGGTAAACTAAACTGAACCCAGCAGCCCTTGCTTTACACAAACGCCTGTTCTCCCCCTGTCCGATCTGCTCAGTGAAGCGTAACTTACAAATTCACGGAATTTGCAATAGGCACATATGAGCAACGTGCAACACCTCTTATGTGTTGTAGTGCGCACTCTTCCCAACGTTATTGTTTTTTTCTGTGAACCTTGTCGTTCCTGAGGGTTTGGACACACCTAAGAACATGTATAACTAAAACCTTATCGATTCTTTTCTTTTAACCTTATCGTTCCCGAAGGTTTCCTTCACTTTACTCACTTAAATTAGTCTTCACTGTAGTGATGAAGGCTAAATGGAGGGTGTGTGGAGAAAGGGGGTCAGCAAAAAGCGCTTATACGAAGTTAGTGCATCAAAAATACCTTCCACGAAGTTCTGCGAAGGTTTCTGGGATTTTGTTGCAGTCAGTTTTCCTACTGGCCCACCATTCCACGAAAAATCCTTGAATAGCCCCGGGTTCCACGAATGTCCCGCGCCTTCCACGATGTTAGTAGAATAGGTGTTTGCAAAACTCTTTCTGTGCACTACTCTTCCGTTTGCCTCTGAAGTGATGCTGCCTTCATCAGAGGTTTGGGCAGTTGCTCATATGAGGTACGGTCAAATTCTATTATGTACTGTTGCATCGTCAGATTTGTGAGTCCCCTGTCGTTTTCATCATTTTCCAATGCTTTGGAACCGTAGCGTATCTTTGTGAGTCCCCTATCGCTTGCCAGGGTTTGGAGCATGCCCGCAAATGAATGCGACCCTCTTATGCAACTGTAATCATCGCAAATTTTGAAGGCACCTCAGATAAGGACATACACGTGTAGGCCAGTCACTCACACCAGGCGCGGGCACTGACAACAACCTCAGCATTCTACCTGGAATCCGAGCAAGAGGCTTGGGCCGTTTGCAAGAAATACTAAACACAAGCTGGGATGGGGCACTGTCCGCATGGTTGGCCACAGAAGTGGTGGAACAAAGACACAACCACCACCAGAATGGATATGTGGCAATCCAACTCTTGTCGGCAAACATGTCATCTGAGGAGTTGAACTTCTGCGCACCTCTGAACCGTGCCGGCATACGGTGCTGGCAAGTACTATAAACGTGGCAACCTGGATGATGAACGGAGGTTGTTGACATCAGCTGCCGATCTCCACGCTTTGCGGCCTGCCGACCGCTGAGAGCTCCAAACGATGCTGTTTTTAGCGGCTGACAGCGGCTGACAGCGAGGCTCTCCACCGTCCGTCCTGTGGGTCTGGTCGGGAACTGATCAACGGAGGCCTTTTCGCACCGAAGCTGCAAAGCAACCTGCGATCAAACAGGTCTTAAATCGCATGAACTACATAATGCTGTGTTCCTTACTTGGATGCACGACATGCAGTTCAACGTGGCGTGAACCATCCACTGCAACAATGCCAAGGATTCAGGATCTGAATACATGGCTCATGGAAGCATCCCTGGACCCTCATTCAGGCTCAAATTTCTGCCTGTTCAAGAAAATCTGCCTGAACCAAGGTTTGTCCTTAAAAACTGCCTGCGGGCAGAAATCGTTATTCAGGCAAACGGCACATGTTGCAAATTACTTGCAAAGCACCTAACCAGCAAATCTGCAGTTTTAAAGCAATGTCCGACACTTCAATTCGGTCGAGAATCGGCGTGATTCGGGCGTGAATTCGTGTGATCGGATGGATTTTGTAGACTCATCTATTCATCACTCGCAGAATAAATCGATAATGAGCAAAAACACATTCGGGCGAGAATTCCAGGGTCGGGCGTGAAAACCATGTTCGGGCAGAAATACTGCCTGAATGGATTCGGGCTGGAACTCTAGCCTGGACAAGTTCCTATGGTCAATCGGATGAAATCTTCCCAAGAACTAAGCCCCGAAAAGCTGAGCTGTCAGGAAAGCATGGCTGTCTAGCAAACGAAACAAGGCATTCCTGGTTGGAATAGCAGCTCATGCACCAACAAAGCATGTTTGCAGGGCATGAGCCAGCTTGCCAAAAGTCCTCCGCATACCTAGCCAGAAGATGCCAGAAGAAAGGTGAGCATTGCTCAAAACCTATCGAGAATTTGTTCTAATGGGCTCTTCTTTCGCAAGTTCCTTCCGCAACACTTTCGCGGCTTGTGTTTTGGCCTTCGCGCGCTGCGTTGTGTGCAAAAACACTTCCGCAAGCTTTCGCGGACGGAACTGATTTCGCAAGCTTTTGCCAACTTTCCGGAGCTTTTGCAAGCTTTCGCCAATGAAAAGTTCGCACAATCTTTTGCGGATCCTTCGCGACTGCATTTTTTGCTTTCGCGAAGGCATCATATATTAACCTCTCTTCAAATTGTCACTTGTGAAGTTTTGGCCACTGCTCAGGTATTTTGGCTCGATAGCAACGACAAAGATGCGCTTGCTAGGAAGTCCAAAGCCATTGTCAAGCTTGCACTTCTTCAACAAGTGTTCGGAGCGCAACCTCCGATCAAACAGGCCTCATTGTGTAAACTACATACTGTGTCCCCTACTCTTCACATACTTTTCAACGTGGCATGAACCATCCACTGCAACAATGTCAAGGATTCAGGATCTGAATACATGGAATTCATGGAACCATCTAAATTGGATGCAATCCTCCCAAGAACTACACTAATCCCCGAAAAGCGGAGCTGGAAAGCAGGGCTGTCTAAAAAACAAGGCATTCCTGGTTGGAATAATGCAGCTCAAAAAACACCAACAAAGTGTGTTTGCAGGGCATGAGCCAGCTTGCCAAAAATCCTCCGCATACCTAGCCAGAAAGAAAAGTATTTTGGCTCGATAGCAACGACAAAGATGCGCTTGAGAGGAAGTCCAAAGCCATTGTCAAGCTTGCGCTTCTTCAACAAGTGTTTGGAACCTGAGCCTGCAAAGCAACCTGCGATCAAACAGGCCTCATTGTGTAAACTACATACTGTGTCCCCTACTCTTTCACATACTGTTCAACGTAGCATGAACCTTCCTTTGTCTTAGAGCAAAGGATTCGGGATCTGAATAATTTGGATGAAATCTTCGCGAGAACTGGCAGCAGCCCTGGACGACCGCGCAGTCTCGAGTCGGGTCGACAAATGGATGGAATGAAGTGGCGGCAAACGGGTAATGGATTTCTGGCAATCAAATCAGAAGTCCTGGAAAGAGGATCAATGGGTGCAAGGACTTTGACATGTTCATCGATTGCAGGCTGATCTTCTGCGTGGCACTCGATCGTATGCGATCAAGGCTGAGCTTTGTTCCAGCCCATAAGAGCGGTTGTCAAAAAGCGGTCTACGATCTGTTATACTCATGACCGACGCTTCTGCCAATGCTTGCGCGACGCTGGGCTTCCGCCAATACCTGCGTTTGGGCGAAACTGCGGGCCATGTTTGGTTGACATCCTCTTCCGCGGCGCTTCCGCGACGTATTTCTCAAAAGTGCTCAGAGGCTAGATAGATCTCGCTATAAGGGCTTAGTAGTAGAGGCTTTTATTATTGAAGAAGACAAAGTATGCACTTTGTAGCTATAGTGTAAATGTAAACGTGAATGTGTAAAAGTGAATGCAATGCAGTTTTTCGACCACAGCAACATAGACATGCTTGGCTGCTGACAATGCCGTCACTGTCAGGTGGACCGCACATCGTGCTGGCAGCGGCCCAGTCGACCGTCCAGTCTCGAGTTGGGTCGACAAACGCATGGAATGCAGCTCACAGACCAGGCAATAATCATGGTGTCAGTGCGCCGGATGGATAAGCGACTTAGAACCCCAGCCAGCAAAGGAAACACCATGAACTTGGCACATCCTCTATCATTCTACATCACATTGATACCCTATCGTGTGCTTTGAAGCTACATGGAGCCAACCTTCTTTCCAACTCCTCCCTGAATCTGCCACCCCTCAGCGTCAGCCCCTCGCCAAGCAGAAGAACATCCGTTTTCAGGGTGACTCAAATGAAGTTGCGGTGTAGTGTGGTCAGTTGGCTTGGCAAAATCGATGTAGCCAATGTCCTTCAATTCACTTATGGCCTCGGTCAAACAGCCATCAAGCTCTCCCACAAAGACCGCCACTAACTCCTCGCCGCTCCAAGTTTGGAAGCAGTTGATGTCACAGGACAGTCACCGGACTTTGGCAAATCCTTCAGTGGTTACAGTGTAAAGCCTTTTGATCAAAACATTCCACCGCGAATCCGTGCAACAGGCTTGGGCCGTTTGAACGAATTACTACAGTAAACACAAGCTGGCTATCGTGCCAAATGTTTGTGCCAGCCCACAGATACCGCCCTGGCATGCGCTGGCAACCAAATGCTCGTGCAAACATAGTTCAAGGGCAGTTGTTCGACCTCAGCAAGGTGTGCAGGCTTGGCTGCTGACCCTGCCTTCACTCCCCAGCATGGCAAATTCGTGCTCATAGCCGCCCCGGACGACCGTGCAGTCTCGAGTCGGGTCGACAAACGGTTGGAATGAAGTGGCGGCAAACGGGTAATGGATTTCTGGCAATCAAATCAGAAGTCCTGGAAAGTGAATCAATGGGTGCAAGGACTTTTAGCGAGCTCATCGATTGCAGGGGCTGATCTTCTACGTGGCAAAAAGCGATCAAGGGAAGGGACAAGGCCCAAATGGACTGCGAACCTCTCAAGGGGCTAGATGCAACGCCTCATAAACTGGAAACCAATCCCTAGTACACGTGCATGGTTCAATAGGGCGGTTGCTGCAGACCGTGTCTTCTCTGCCTTCTCCGCCTTTTGATGGCTGTGGCCCCGGTCAACCAACGCATGGAATGAAGTCACTTATGGCCTCCGTATGCCTCGGTCAAACAGCCATCAAGCTCTCCCACAAAAGCCACCACTACCCCCTCACCGCTCCGGTGGAAAAGCTCTGGCAAATCCCATTGAAGATTAAAAATGGCTAAACATGGTTGAAGTGTAAAGCCTTAAGATCAGTGTAGCCCAGTCATTCACACCAGGCGTGGGCACTGACAACAACCTCAGCATTCCACCGGGAATCCGAGCAAGAGGTCTGGGCCGTTTGCAAGAATTAACTACTATAAACACAAGCTGGGATGGGGCGTGGCCCGTATGCTTGGCCACACAAGTGGTGTGAACAAAGGCAATCCAACTCTTGTCGGCAAACGTGTTATCTGAGGAGTTGAACTTCTGCGCACCTCTGAACCGTTCCACGCTTTTGTTCCAGCCCAAAGATATAAACCTGGCATGCGCTGGCAACCAAATGCTAGTGCAAACATAGTTCAAGGGCAGTTGTTCGACCTCAGCAAGGTGTGCAGGCTTGGCTGCTGACCCTGCCTTCACTCCCCAGCATGGCAAAATCGTGCTTGTAGCCGCCCCGGACGACCGTGCAGTCTCGAGTCGGGTCGACAAACGGTTGGAATGAAGTGGCGGCAAACGGGTAATGGATTTCTGGCAATCAAATTAGAAGTCCTGGAAAGAGAATCAATGGGTGCAAGGACTTTTAGCGAGCTCATCGATTGCAGGCTGATCTTCTACGTGGCAAAAAGCGATCAAGGGAAGGGACAAGGCCCAAATGGACTGCGAACCTCTCAAGGGGCTAGATGCAACGCCTTCATAAACTGGAAACCAATCCCTAGTACACGTGCATGGTTCAATAGGGCGGTTGCTGCAGACCGTGTCTTCTCTGCCTTCTCTGCCTTTTGATGGCTGTGGCCCCGGTCAACCAACGCATGGAATGAAGTCACTTATGGCCTCCGTATGCCTCGGTCAAACAGCCATCAAGCTCTCCCACAAAAGCCACCACTACCCCCTCACCGCTCCGGTGGAAAAGCTCTGGCAAATCCCATTGAAGATTAAAGATGGCTAAACATGGTTAAAGTGTAAAGCCTTAAGATCAGTGTAGCCCAGTCATTCACGCCAGGCGTGGGCACTGACAACAACCTCAGCATTCCTCCGGGAATCCGAGCAAGAGGTCTGGGCCGTTTGCAAGAATTAATTACTATAAACACAAGCTGGGATGGGGCGTGGTCCGTATGCTTGGCCACACAAGTGGTGTGAACAAAGGGACAAACACCAGCAGTACTGAATGGATATGTGGCAATCCAACTCTTGTCGGCAAACGTGTTATCTGAGGAGTTGAACTTCTGCGCACCTCTGAACCGTTCCACGCTTTCGTTCCAGCCCAAAGATATAAACCTGGCATGCGCTGGCAACCAAATGCTCGTGCAAACATAGTTCAAGGGCAGTTGTTCGACCTCAGCAAGGTGTGCAGGCTTGGCTGCTGACCCTGCCTTCACTCCTCATGGCAAAATCGTGCTCATAGCCGCCCCGGACGACCGTGCAGTCCTCGAGTCGGGTCGACAAACGGTTGGAATGAAGTGGCGGCAAACGGATAATGGATTTCTGGCAATCAAATTAGAAGTCCTGGAAAGAGAATCAATGGGTGCAAGGACTTTTAGCGAGCTCATCGATTGCAGGCTGATCTTCTACGCGGCAAAAAGCGATCAAGGGAAGGGACAAGGCCCAAATGGACTGCGAACCTCTCAAGGGGCTAGATGCAACGCCTTCATAAACTGGAAACCAATCCCTAGTACACGTGCATGGTTCAATAGGGCGGTTGCTGCAGACCGTGTCTTCTCTGCCTTCTCTGCCTTTTGATGGCTGTGGCCCCGGTCAACCAACGCATGGAATGAAGTCACTTATGGCCTCCGTATGCCTCGGTCAAACAGCCATCAAGCTCTCCCACAAAAGCCACCACTACCCCCTCACCGCTCCGGTGGAAAAGCTCTGGCAAATCCCATTGAAGATTAAAGATGGCTAAACATGGTTAAAGTGTAAAGCCTTAAGATCAGTGTAGCCCAGTCATTCACGCCAGGCGTGGGCACTGACAACAACCTCAGCATTCCTCCGGGAATCCGAGCAAGAGGTCTGGGCCGTTTGCAAGAATTAATTACTAAAAACACAAGCTGGGATGGGGCGTGGTCCGTATGCTTGGCCACACAAGTGGTGTGAACAAAGGGACAAACACCAGCAGTACTGAATGGATATGTGGCAATCCAACTCTTGTCGGCAAACGTGTTATCTGAGGAGTTGAACTTCTGCCCACCTCTGAACCGTTCCACGCTTTTGTTCCAGCCCAAAGATATAAACCTGGCATGCGCTGGCAACCAAATGCTAGTGCAAACATAGTTCAAGGGCAGTTGTTCGACCTCAGCAAGGTGTGCAGGCTTGGCTGCTGACCCTGCCTTCACTCCTCATGGCAAAATCGTGCTCATAGCCGCCCCGGACGACCGTGCAGTCTCGAGTCGGGTCGACAAACGGTTGGAATGAAGTGGCGGCAAACAGATAATGGATTTCTGGCAATCAAATTAGAAGTCCTGGAAAGAGAATCAATGGGTGCAAGGACTTTTAGCGAGCTCATCGATTGCAGGCTGATCTTCTACGTGGCAAAAAGCGATCAAGGGAAGGGGCTGCGAACGTATGCGTTTCACAGAACTCGCAAAGCGACATCTCCAACCAGCCAGTTCCTGACCATGCTGGGCCGCAACTGGCAGCAGCCCCGGACAACCGTCCAGTCTCGAATCAGGTCGACAAACGGATGGAATGAAGTTCACAGAGCCTGGCAAGGTCCAAGAAGATAAAGGTTTCCATGCGCCGGATGGACAAATGACTTAGAATCGCAACCAGCAAAGGAAACACCACGAACTTTGGCACATCACCCTCCTGCCAGTCACTGATGGCCTCCGTATGCCTCGGTCAAACAGCCATCAAGCTCTCCCACAAAAGCCACCACTACCCCCCCACCGCTCCGGCGGAAAAGCTCTGGCAAATCCCATTGAAGATTAAAAATGGCTAAACATGGTTGAAGTGTAAAGCCTTAAGATCAGTGTAGCCCAGTCATTCACACCAGGCATGGGCACTGACAACAACCTCAGCATTCCACCGGGAATCCGAGCAAGAGGTCTGGGCCGTTTGCAAGAATTAATTACTAAAACACAAGCTGGGATGGGGCGTGGTCCGTATGCTTGGCCACACAAGTGGTGTGAACAAAGGGACAAACACCAGCAGTACTGAATGGATATGTGGCAATCCAACTCTTGTCGGCAAACGTGTTATCTGAGGAGTTGAACTTCTGCGCACCTCTGAACCGTTCCACGCTTTTGTTCCAGCCCAAAGATATAAACCTGGCATGCGCTGGCAACCAAATGCTAGTGCAAACATAGTTCAAGGGCAGTTGTTCGACCTCAGCAAGGTGTGCAGGCTTGGCTGCTGACCCTGCCTTCACTCCCCAGCATGGCAAAATCGTGCTCATAGCCGCCCCGGACGACCGTGCAGTCTCGAGTCGGGTCGACAAACGGATGGAATGAAGTTCACAGATCTTGTCAAGGTCCAAGAACACAAATTGAGGCAATAAAGGCCATAGTCATGGTGTCCGTGTGCTGGATGGATAAACAACTTAGAACCCCAACCAGCAAAGGCATGTGCACATCTTCTGTCATTCTACATCTGGCTCATGCCCAATGCTGTGCTTTGAAGCTGTAAGAAGCCAACATCCTTCCAATGTTGCTCAGTACTGGGCCCTGACTTGTCCAGAATGACATGCACCAAAGACCCCTCGACAATGTACTCGTAGTTGTGGCAGAAAGGTAAGGAAAAGTCAGTCAAAGCTCTTTGGAATACAGTAAGTTCACTGGGTGCAAGGACTTGAACGAGCTCATCGATTGCAGGCTGATCTTCTGCATCACAAAAAACAATCAAGGAAGTGACAAGGCCCAGATGGACTGCGAACGAACGTCTGCGTGGCGCACGTCTGCGTACGCCAAGGACGGACATCACCAAGGAGCCGTGGCCAACCCCCATGCGCGAGCAAACCCTCACTGCCAGGATCGCTTCACCCGTGCCAGTCCGGTGCTGTGCCGGGACAAACGTCCAGTCTCAAGTCGCGGGTGAAAGCACCGGATGGAATGAGGTTCACAGAACCTGACAACGTCCAAGAAGACAAATAAAGGCCATAATCATTCATGGCATCCATGAGCCGGATGGACAAACGACTTGGAATCTCAAGCAGCAAGGGAAGCACCATGAACTTGGCACATCATCAGTCATCCTACATCTCGCTCATGCCCGATGGTTTGCTTTGACGTTACGCGAAGGCAACCTCCCTTCCAATGTTCCTTAGTTTTTTGCAGAAAGACTTGAACCAAAGACTCCTCTCACAAACATACTCTTGTTTCGGCAAAGGAAAGGAAAAGTCTGTATAGACTTCTGGCAATCAAATCAGGGCTGCTGGCAATAGATTCACTGGTTGCAAGGACTTTAACGAGCTGATCGATTGCAGGCTGATCTTCTGCGTGGCAAACAGGGATCAAGGAAGCGACAAGCCCCAGATGGACTGCGAACGTGTCATTTAGTGTGGCTTCAAACGGTCGAAAACAAGAGCAATTAGGGATGCTCCATCTCAACGATTTCATCCGGCCAGTACATTAGAGCAACAGGAGAATGTTTGCCATGAGCCCAAAAAGCCACACTTGCAGGAAAGAAGTTTCTCCTCAGGACAAGGCAAAAGAAAAGAAGATTCCAAGTCTTTACCACACTGCGGCACGCGATTGGCACAGGATGCCTGAATGGAATGACTGCATGGTGCCGCGGGCCTTTCTAGGCCAAACGGTGCCGGTTGAAGTATTGCAAACACCCAACGGATAAACTCCAGCCGAGGCAAAATTGCTTGTATCATGTCACCTGGTAAGTAGTCCCACTTGAAGCCCAAAGCAGCACGACCTTGGAAGAGACACGTGTCACTTGTGCTCTTCATAACCAGCAGGAGGCTCCAGCCTGCTGCCTGTCTCTGATGTTGGCACCATCGCCAGCCCGTTATCAAAGCTATAACTCGACAATTCTTACCATACGCCATTCATTTCAATCTGCTCAGGAGGATTGGAATAGCATCTTCAATAACACAAACAAAGCATTTTCGCAGGGCATGAGCCTGCTTGCCAAATTCCTCTGCACACCTAGCAAAAAGAATTGCATTTTGGCTCGATGGCAAAGACAGAAATGCGCTGGCTGGGGATGCAAAAGCCATTGTCAAGTTTGCACTTCTTCAAGAAGTGTTTGGAGCCTAAGCCTGCAAAACAAGCTGCGATCAAACAGGCATCAGTGTGTAGACTACATACTGTGTTCCTTACTCTTACACTTGCTGCTCACCGTGGCGTGAACCTTCCACTGCCACGGTGCCAAGGATTCAGGATCTGAATACATGGAATTCATGGAACCATCTAAATTGGATGAAATCCTCCCAAGAACTATACTAAGCACCGAAAAGCAGAGCTGTCACTCTTAACAGGAAGGAATGTGCTTCGGCTCGATAGCAAAGACAACAATGTCAGTGCTTTGGCTCCGTTGAAGCTAAAAGGTCAACGACACCAAAAGTACAAGACTCTTCAGTTTGCAACTGCTGTCGTGCTTCACAAGCAGTCGTATATGCGACATTACTGATCTGACAAGCAAAAGGAGCTTTGTTGGCATATAGGCATAGGTTTCAGCTGACAAGCTCTCAAGAGCAGCAGCCACACAGGCCGTATAACCCCTTGCGAAGGACGATAGAAGCCAATCCGGAGGGTTGGAATAGCATCTTCAAAAACACAAACAAAGCATTTTCGCAGGGCATGAGCCTGCTTGCCAAAATTCCTCGGCACACCTAGCAAGAAGAAATGCATTTTGGCTCGATGGCAAAGACAGAAATGCGCTGGCTGGGGATGCAAAAGCCATTGTCAAGTTTGCACTTCTTCAAGAAGTGTTTGGAGCCTAAGCCTGCAAAACAAGCTGCGATCAAACAGGCATCAGTGTGTAGACTACATACTGTGTTCCTTACTCTTACACTTGCTGCTCACCGTGGCGTGAACCTTCCACTGCCACGGTGCCAAGGATTCAGGATCTGAATACATGGAATTCATGGAACCATCTAAATTGGATGAAATCCTCCCAAGAACTATACTAAGCACCGAAAAGCAGAGCTGTCACTCTTAACAGGAAGGAATGTGCTTCGGCTCGATAGCAAAGACAACAATGTCAGTGCTTTGGCTCCGTTGAAGCTAAAAGGTCAACGACACCAAAAGTACAAGACTCTTCAGTTTGCAACTGCTGTCGTGCTTCACAAGCAGTCGTATATGCGACATTACTGATCTGACAAGCAAAAGGAGCTTTGTTGGCATATAGGCATAGGTTTCAGCTGACAAGCTCTCAAGAGCAGCAGCCACACAGGCCGTATAATCCTTTGTGAAGGACGATAGCAACCAATCCTGGAGGAATGGTGGTTCTCATTGCAACATACTCAATTTGTTGTCGGGTTTCGTGAAGAAAAACCTTTCAAGGGGTTCGACGGGCTTGGCAAAATCTCCGCATAAAGCCTGCACAAATTCATTGCAGTCCAGTCACCTTCCAAACGTCATCCAAGTGTTCAGCCAACAGGTGGTTCTCTGATGCGCGTAGTACAAACAAAAGTAAACATGCAAACAATAATGCAATAGTTTGCGCATATATATATATATAATATACAGAGATCTGATAATCGAGCCATGTTACGTTGATTCACCACTGCTCTTCCTGATTCCAGCAATATACTAACTATTGATTATGATGGAACAAAACAAACCGAACAGCAATAAACCATAATAAAGAGTTCCTTTTAAGTGGAAAACCATCTTTCAAGACTCTACACATTTATCCCGCCCAGTGTCCTTTTATCCAACCAAAACTGGTGTTCCCAATAAT